>CANXYI012188704.1:0-10520 GCA_948208565.1 Hura crepitans | reverse complement strand
TTTTATATGAGAGAAATAATGCTCGGCTACCTATCATTCATTATTCGAACCTATCGTGTCCCCTGATGTCCCACAGGTAAGCCCTTATAAGAAAGAGCACGAGACCTTATGTGTGGGAAGTGATAAGGTTGGAAGGTTCTTGCTTGCAATTGTTTTGTACACATTAGCATTCATTAGTATTTTATGCATTCATATGCATTTTCATTCCATCATCTCTAACCCTTTGTCTTACAACCATCATAGATCCTCGAGCCACATAGGTACGAGGGACATACGGAAGAATAACTAGCCAAAAACTTATCTCCACCACTCATAACCCAACAGACATGGCAGGACAAGGAGAAAGTAGTTCCTCTACACTAGACTTTGATGATAAAATGGATGAAAAGTTTGAGGAGTTTGAAAAAAGAATGTTGTCTATGATTTTAAGGGCAATTATTGAGGTCCTTCCTACTACTAGCTTATCGCCACCTGCCGAAGATATAGTAGTTATACTCATTGGAAAGACCATTGCCACCTTTGAGGGAATTGGCACTAAGAAAAAAGCTACAGGTGTTAGAGGGAAAGACAAAAAGGCTGAATACTTCAACCCGAAGTATGATTTTTGTGAGGACTTGATTGTACCCTAGAGATTTGAGGATGCCACCATGAAAAAGCTGGAAGAGAAAATAGAGGCAATGGCCAGGCTTATCATTATGGATAAGGGTCTAAACCCTGATAAACTCACCCTAAAGTCTAAGGAAATGCTACCCTCTAAATTTAAGATGTTGAAACTGCCTAAGTTTGATAGGATTACTAATCCAAAGGCCCATGTTAAAGCAATATACTATAGTTATAAGGGGCATAAAACATAGCATGAAATACAAGGTGGCCTATTTTAGCCTGACACTGTACGGGAGAGCAATTGACTGGTATCATGGCCTAAAAAAGAAAGTGAAAGAAGATTAGGAAAAATCATATAAGCTTTCATCAATCAGTATGATTGTAACACTCACATAGAGGTTACCATGAAAGACCTCGAGTTGCTTAAGCAAAAATCCAATAAAGACTTTTATATAGTACTTGTCAAGATAGAGGTATAAGGTTTTAGAGATGAGGAGGAAGTTGAAAACATCAAATCAAATCTACATGTTTATCAAGAATGCTAACCCATACTTGAAAGATGGGTTAAAAGCAAAAGGGCTGAATGATTGGGAATCACTTAAAGATATAGCGATAAACTTGGAAGAAGAGCACAATAAGCAGAAGAAAAGCTCAAGAGGGTTTAACAAATTGATGGAATCCAAACACTAAAAGCATGAGTGGAATGGGTTTTAGTGAAACTAATTTCGATAAGACTATTGAGGCATCTGAAGTAGCTAGGCACTATTTGAATTTGGGCAAACTACTATCTTGGTGCCTGAAATAGTTCCAGAAAAAGGGAACTTCAACCTATTCCTTCTAGACCTACTAAGAATAAAGCCCAGCCCTATCACAGATCAAACTTGTACTATAAGTATCATCAACATATAGGCCATGACATAGATTACTGCCACACTTTGAGGGATAGAATTCAAGACTAGATTTACTTAAGATAGATCCCTAATTTGAACAAGAGTTAAAAAGGTTAGGGTGCTTATTCAAATGTCCCTTCACCTATCAACATAGTTAATTTGAGCTTGCCAGAATGGTATGTGCTTGAAAACTTATATGGAAATGACTACCTAGCAGTGGAAAGAAGGTCATAATCAAGTTAAGGTTTAGTTTGTTTGATAGATATATGTGCTATAGATAGTGAGAGTGAGCCAAAGGAATAGGTCTAGGATTTATAGGTAGATTTAGATTCAGAGCAAAAATTGAGTGAAGAAAGAGAGACTAAAGCAATAACACGAAGTGGTTAGGTAGTGCCTGAGGTGGATAATAAGCCAATTCCCCTAATTACAGATAAAGAAGAGGATGCAGTGATGAAGCAACTGAAGAAAACTCCTGCACAGATTTCAATCTAGGATTTATTGTGTCAATCCTCCTTTCATTGGCAAAAAGTGGTTGAAGCCTTAGGTGTTGTGATAGTTTCAATGGCCATATTGCCATCTGAGCTAGTGGCAAAGGTAAAAAGAGAAAAAAAAAAGAAGTAATGGTCAGCTTCTCTGATACTGACCTTCCATTTGAAAGACATCACTACAACTGTCTTTTATACATAAAAGCTAAAGTCAACGGTAAGCATACATCATGTGTAATGGTTGATGATAGGTCATCAATCAATGTGTAACCACTCAAAGCAGTAGCTACATATGGGATTAAAGATTCAATGATCTATTAATCCAAACTCACCATCATGGCCTATGACAACACGAAGGGATAAGTGTATAGGACTTTTAAAGTCAAGGCTAAGATAGGGGTGATTATAAATGATATAGATTTCACAGTTCTTGATATCCCTATGAATTTTTGTCTACTTTTAGGAAGACTAGGGTTTTATAAGCTAGGAGTAATTCTATCGACACTGCATTAGATGATAAAAATCCCTCATGATGGTGAGATAGTGATAATCTAAGCTGTGAGGGAGAATAAGGTTTCGATGCTTAAGATAGCTAACTAGCCTTTCAAAGGTTTTCATATTGGTGGGATCTTTTTGAAAGAGGATGATCCCAAGGGGGTAAATATGTTAAAAAAGATGAACTATTTACTTGGTGCTAGTTTCAAACATGCTTTAGATAGTTCAATCTTGACCATTTAGCCACAAGGACAAAAGGATAAAAAAGGGTTAGGATACATAGTAGAGACTTTAGAGCCAAAGAAGATAAGAAAAGGTATCCCACCATTAAAAGAGAGTTTTTTCGAGCTGAAGGAAATGTCAACTATTATAGAGAGTTAGAGTCAGCTATCATTAAAGGGAAAGTCGTGTCGGGGTTTGAGATTTTTAGCAATGTGTTTGATTGGGCTGCAAATGAAGTAAAAACCAATTCAGACTTTTGGGATGAAGAAATCATGACCAACCTAGTCATACTAGAAGTTGAACCCAAGAAAGAGATTCTAACTACTGCCATGCCCCAAGACAAAGGAAAGAGGAAAATGGAAGAAGAGGACCCTCCTTAAGACTTTTTTTGATAATTTATATATACGTGAGCCTTTGATAACGATTTTCCTATTTCTTTTAGAAATAAGATGAATGATTTTGCTTATTTTTGTGATGTCTTATCTAACTGCATCATGCATAATGATAATCATGACATGTATAATATGTTTAACATTAATTCAATCAATGCTACCTCATTTAATCTGCGTATTTTTGAAAATCCTAAAGAGATCTTGATTGCATCTGATGTAACTCCTAAAGAGAGAATTAAGTTTGAGAGAATGTTAAAAAAATATGAAAAAGTCTTTGCCTGGACCTATGAAGACATGCTTAGGGTGGATTAGGAAGTAATTGAACATGTTGTCTGCACATACCCAGAAGTAAAATTGATGAAGCAAAAGTTTAGAAGAATGAGACCTGAATAGGCATAAAAGATAAAAGAAGAAATGCATAAACAAATCCAAGCTCAGTTCTTGGAAAAGGTGCCGTATTCGACTTGGCTAGCCAATGTGGTGCTAGTTGCCAAGAAAGATGGTAAGGGCAGGATTTGTATAGATTATAGGGATCTAAATAAAGCCTGCCTAAAAGATGACTTTTCGTTACCCTATATAAACGTGCTAGTAAATAGTGTAGTAATGTGTAAAATGTACAATTTCATGGATGGATATACTAGTTATAATAAGATTTTGAATAGGATAATAGACAAGATAAAACTGCCTTCATCACAGAGTGGGGTACCTTTTGCTATAGTTTTATGCCTTTTGGGTTGAAGAATGCTAGAGCTACATACAAGAGTATAGTCATAAGAATTCTAGATGACTTGATTCATAAAGAAGTGGAAGTATATGTTGACAATATGATAATCAAATCTACTACAAGGGAATGACATTTTGAGGTGTGTCTTTGGATCTAAAAAAGTGTGTCTTTAGAGTAACTTTTGGTACACTCTTTGGGCATATTATAAGTCAGAGAGGAATTGAGGTGGATCCTGATAAAGTCAAAAAAATCAAAGAAATGCTAGTCTTAAAGAAGGAAAAAGAGATAAGGGATTTTTGGGTAAGATACAATACATTAGCAGGTTTGTAGCCAAGCTCACTGCCATATGTGAGCCTATTTTCGAACATATCAAAAAGAACTAAGCGATCAAGTGGAATGATGATTGTCAGAAAGCTTTCAACATAATCAAGGAATATTTGCTGAACCCGTCGATTTTAAGACTACCAAGGCATAAAAAGCCACTAATTCTCTACCTGTTTATTAAAGAAAGGTCAATTAGGGCTATAGTAGTGCAAGAAGATGAATTAAGGGTTGAGTTTGCAATTTACTATATGAGTAAGAAGTTTCTTCCTTATGAGGCCAAGTACATAAAAGTGGAAAAGATTTGTTTAGCAGTAGTGTGGGCTTCGAAGAAAATGAGGCACTATTTCCAATCATATACGGTGTAGGCAATATCCAAACACAATCTATTAAGATATCTTCAAACAACTCCATCTTTTGCAGGAAGAATGAGAAAACAGCTTCTTTTACTTCAAGAGTTTGACATTAAGTATATAACAAGGAAGAACACAAAAGGGCAAATAGTTATAGAATTTCTAGCCAATCATCCATTAGAAGGTAAGCAATTGGAATTTGAATTCCTAGATGAAAACCTAAACCCGATTGTAGTGCAAGGATGGTAGATGTATTTTGACAAGGTAATAAATAGTAAAAGAGCAGGAGTAGGAGTAATTCTAGTAACCCCTAAAGGAGAAAAGCTACCACTAGCTAAGAAGCTAAGACACAGAGTTACAAATAACATGGCAGTGTACAAAGCTTGCATATTCTAGCTTGAAGCATTATTAGCTCTTAGTGAGAAAATAGTTAAAGTATTTAGGGA
The DNA here is from genome assembly GCA_948208565.1 of Hura crepitans. Classification (NCBI taxonomy): domain Eukaryota; kingdom Viridiplantae; phylum Streptophyta; class Magnoliopsida; order Malpighiales; family Euphorbiaceae; genus Hura; species Hura crepitans. Next base: position 5,589 of record CANXYI012188704.1, on the reverse strand, counting down.
TTTATCATTGGTAGTGTATCAGACCAATGATGAAAGGACCATTCATGAAGAAAGATTAATGCCTTATATAGAGTACTTGAGATTCTTTAGTAGACAATTTGAAATGTGCACCTTTCATCATGTTCCTAGAGATGAGAATTAGTTAGTAGATGCATTGGCCACCCTAATCTCTATGTGGAATAATCTAAAAGGGGTAGTCATGAAACTAGTAATTATTTCTAGTTTAGAAAAGCCCTACTATGAGATAAAATAGATAATAAAAATAAAACAGGAGAAAGATAAGCGGTGGTTTTGTGATACATAGAATTACTTAGAAAATAAAAACTTCCCTGACAAAGCTACAGACAATGATAAGAGAGTATTGAGGAAACAATCAACTCAGTTCATTAGTGCAAATGAGGTCCTATACACAAGGCATGCAGACAATCTTTAGCTCTATTGCTTAGAGGAGAAAGAAGCGAAAAATGTCATGAAAGAAATACATGCAGGGTCTTATGGCACATATATGAATGGTTCAGAGTTAGCTAAAAAGATCATGAGCCAAGGGTTCTTTTGGCTTACTATGGACCATGATTGCTCAAAGTTCATGCAAAGGTGCCATAAGTGTCAACTGTATGGGGATTTAAGACATGTACTAGTATTAGAACTACACAGTTTATCATCCCTTTGGCCATTTACTGCATGAGGGATAGATATAATTAATGAGATAAATCTGATAGCATAAAATGGGCATCATTTTATTGTGGTAGCCATTGATTATTTCTCGAAATTGGTTAAAGCATAATCTTTTAAGAAGTTAAGAGCAAGAGAGATGGCCAGATTCATAGAGAAGAATTTAATTTATTGGTATGAGGTTCCACACCATATAGTCTTAGATAATGATGTCCAATTTTAGGCTAAAACAAAGGCACTATTATAGAAGTAGAAAATATAGCACCACAAACCCTCTCCTTATAGACCACAAGCCAATGGAGCAATCGAAGTAGCAAATAAAAATGTTAAGAAGATCCTACATAAAATAGTTGTAACTTATAGAGATTGAGCTGATAAACTTCCCTTTACTCTTTAGGGATACATGACTACAATTCAAACTTCAACAGGTGTTACTCTACTGTCTTTAGTATATGGGACAAATGCAGTACTTCCGATAGAGATCAAGCTTCAATCATTAAAAGTGGCAATAGACACAGAGATTTTGAGACAGTCTGAGTAGAACAAAGGTTCCAATAGTTGATCTTGCTAGACAAGAAGTGACTAAAAGCTAATTATCATAATTAGATTTATCAGAAAAGGATGGCATGAACCTTTAGTAAAAGGGTGAAGAATCACAAGTTCAAAGAAGAAAAGCTAGTTCTCAAATAGATAAGGTGAGGTCTAACTAATCCGAGAGCGAAGTTCAAACCAAATTAGGAAGGACCATCCATCATTTAACCAATATTGCCAAAGGCACTATAGTTCTTATAGATTGTGATGGAAATGAGTTCAAGGATCTAGTGAATATAGATAGATTAAAAAGTTTCTATGGCTAAAGATAAATGAAGGAGAAAAAGAAGAGAAAAATAGCCCTACGGATCAAAAATCAAAAAATGGCAGCCATGCTAAAAATAGGTGCCCCGATAGGGTGAAAACCAAAAAAAGGCATCCTATGCAATAATTAGGGGATAAAAGAAAAGGTCAATCAAGAAAACCCATGAGGACTAATTGATGGTAGGAGTTTAAGTTGTAATTAACATCTCCTTTTATTAAACGAGGAAATGTGTTGTTGCATTAAAGTCCTCTTGTGATTACCATAAAATGCCAATTTGATGTAGAAAGATAGAGCCACTTTAATAAGTGCAATTAAACATTTTATAAAATATAATGTTGTACACAAGTTAAAAAAAATTAGGTCTTCTACCTCTTATTTTTGCTCTCATCACCCATCTTTAACCATCAGGTCTGGTTATCTTGAGAAGGGCCTATTACCCATCCCTTATATAGATCAAAAGTCTGAAAGATGCAAACAACTTTGTGTAGAATGTTTATCTTTAGAGGTAATTACTTCCATAGGTTGTGATAAACAGTAATAAAGGTGATAAATAGATCTCTACCTTTAAACGACAATGGGCAAGTAACAACACCTTAGGTCTCACCAAACTACCTCACACATCAGTCAGGAATGCAAAAAGTAACCTTATGAAAATTGACTAAAGGGATATAGCCTAATGCACTACTACATCACACATACTATAAGGAAATCTAGAAGTTCCTAAAGCTTATGTTATCATCGATTAAAGCACCTAGCCAAAAGGCCCATTGCTCAATATTTGCAAATGATGCATAATGGCACGAGACAATAAATGCTTTAGACTATAAGACCAAAGGACACAAGGGTGAGGGTTATCCAGTAGACGAAGTTGCTCCTATAACTAGACCTAAAAAAAAGGCCTGTTAGGAATGAAAACCTATAAAGGCATCCTAAGCAAAAGTTAAGCAAGGGATAAGGTGACAATCCATAAGGGCAATCTACCTTTAAAGAGTCTACTAGGAATGAAAACCTGAAAGGGCTTCCTAAGCAAAAGATAGACAAAGGATAGGGCAAAAACCCTTTTGGGACTGTCTATTCTTAAAAAAAGAACTCGAAGTAGAAGCAGGCTTTGATAAAAAAAACTCAGCTTCTCCAGACTGCATAGCATCAAGGCTAAGGATTGTTGTAAAAATTAAGGGAAAAGGATTCAAGCTCTTCATCAAACCACTTACCATGTTATATAGTTGATAATCTCTAAAATGGCCTTCTTATGAAACTATTAGATATTTAAAGAAAAAGATGAATAAATATACACCAGCACGAAGGGATGGAATGTTAGTGTGACCTTTAGCAGAGGCTAATAATGCATTTAAAGAGACTGGTTCTCTCTTTAGGACCCATCTAGTAGCCAATGATGGCAGTATGCCCAACACGTTAACAACTTTATACCAGTAGTAAAGAATGCAATTCAAACAATAAGGCAGTATATCAAAGGAATAAGACACACCTAGGATTGCAATAAACTCCTCAAATAAGGAGCATAATTCTTGATGAGAAAATTGAAAGACATGGAATTGTAAGTCCCAAAATTTGGTAATAGCCCTGAGGAAAGATAGATCAAGATGAACTCTTCAAAGAAATCTCAAGCAATTATAGGGAGCTAAAATAGAAGTCACCCATGTGGATAAGAGGTTGAGAATTTTATGAAGTTTTTGAAGAAATTTGTCACTCATCGATATGAAAAACATAGAAAAACTAAAGTGGCATAAGGATCTATGCATACATTAGTGCATTTATAGCTTAAAAATTGAAAAACGAGTGTTTTGAAAAAAAAATGGTGTTTTCTTGCCGAAAATGGGCATTTTGGGTGAAAACGGGCATTTTCTTGTTGAAAACGGCTATTTTTTACTTGAAAAAAAGCATTTTTAGTCTGTCCAAAAATGGCTATTTTCAACACTCAAAATGGCCATTTTTTTCCTCAAAACAGCCATTTTCAAGGCCTAAAATGTTCGTTTTCCAAATATCAAAATGGCTATTTTGCTTTGGCAAAAATGGCTGTTTTCACCTGAAACTATTTAAGGCTACCTTTTTTCCATTTTTGTCATTTTCATACATTTTCACCTATTCATCTTTTCACTAAAAAAATATTATATATTCACAGCCATGCCTCCAAGATGCCTATAGAGCTACCTATATCTCTAGCCCTTGCCTGAGAATTTAGCAGTACTAGGTTGGCTCACTGATGAGGAGGTTGAGCAATTTCGATGCCTCTCAACCATTACATAGATTAGGAGCCACTACCTAAGCATGCAGACCCTTAGTGACCTAGGCATGCTCGAGAGGATAGACTAGTTGCTAACATAAGTAGAATGGTAGGAGTTTTATTTCCAGAGGTGCACCACATATCAAGCTATCACCCTAGAGTTTTTAAGCACCTTCCACTTTTAACGACCACACCCGGGTGATACCTCTGCTATATATTTTGCTACTATTAGGACTAGATATCATATATCATTCCTATAGTTCACTAAGCTACTTCACCTAATAGTTGTTGGGGATACAAAGGTCCTAGAGAGTTTAGATGAGCACTGGGTACCTTGGTCAAGTTAGCACACTCTACAATGCTAGTCGAACCAAGGCATCATCCATCAAAGATCTTGTCCACTGCTACTTACAAAGAGTCTCTATTGTCAGCTACCTGGTATGTGTGAGTACTGCCGGTTAGGTGAATCAAATTGAGTTGTATGGGTTTTAGGCCATGGAGCATAGCATCTAATTCAACCTAACATAGACCATCCTCGAGCACCTATACTGAGCCAACAGATCCCCTAGCAAAGGGATTGTCATTAGAGGAGTCATTACGGCCATCCTGCTAGGATTAGGCATACCAAAGCAGCATCTCAGTGTAACACTTTAGCAATAGCTATAGATTAATAGCGATACCTATAAAGTCATAAGGATTATAAAGACTGACTCAAAGGCACCATCAGGTTATAAATTGCTAATAGCAGCTGAACTAGATGAGTAGGTTAGAGAGCAATGAGGAAAGGATAATCACTTTATAGTTAACCTCACTAGGCTATTGGGAGTAGACTCACCTTTTTAGTGACCAGCCTAGAGACAAAGGATAGATGAGGCAGGCCCGCCTTCTTCAGCACCTCCTGCACTATCATTCGAGACTCTTTTGTAAGGTTTAGAAGCCTAGACAATGGAATAGCTCCACCATAGGAGTCTCATCATCATACATCTAGAAGGCTAAACATAATAGAGGCAGAGCTCTAGATGCTTCGGGCTCAGAGACATCCTTCGACTCCCTAGACCTTTTCTTTATCTTTTTATGAACATGTTTGTTTAGGACCTAAAATTTTGTACTCAAAAGCTTTCATTTATAAAATTGCCATATTTTGTTCATTACCTTTATCTTTTTGTCAGAACATTGATAAAACAACAAAATGAATGATTAAACTAGAATTATAATGCTAAAGATATAAAAAAAATAGTATTAAAAAGAGAGAAAAGACAAAAAGAAGAAGACATAAAAAATGGTTTTCATAACTATGACATGAATTTAAGGATGCACTCACACACAACATGTATCCATGCTACCAATGACCTCTAATGACTAACATATTTCACCTCCTTTCTCTACACAAGGGGCAAACCAAATTTTCTATGTAACATCACAAATGATGAGCCAACACTAGTCTAACATCATTTGCTTAGTTGCAGGGGGCAAGAATAGTGATTTATCATTAACAAAATTTTCTAAAGTCAACTTCTAGTGCAGTGTCTCTAGCATTGCCTAAAGGAAAAAAGTCAATTTCGGGTGCAACGTCTCTAACATTGCCTGAATCCCATCAACTTTAGATGTAATGTCCCTAGCACTATTTGAAGTAGAAAATCAACTTTGGGTGTAACGTCTCTAGCATTGCCTGAATCCTATCAACTTCAGATGTAATGTCTCTAGCATTGTCTAAAGTAGAAAATCAACTTCGAGTGCAATGTCTCCAGCACTGCCCAAATCCATCAACTTTATATGTGATGTCTCTAGCACTATCTGAAGCAAAAAATAAATTTCAAGT
>CANXYI012188564.1:0-14675 GCA_948208565.1 Hura crepitans | reverse complement strand
ATAAGTAAAGATGAAATAGCATTTGTAAACCTAAGTTAAAAGTCTAGTAGAGGTAATATAAATTTATTAATAAATAGTCATAACTGGAAGCTTAAATAGAGAGATTAAAAGTAATAAATAAATGATAAGAAAGAGATTCTTGTGTGCATGCATGTGGTTATGATATATGGTATGTTTGGTTAAATTCACCACTGAGTGTACACTTAGCGTATCGGGTGTCCGATGTGTAGGTGGTAGATTTGGATGATACGATAAGGACGACCAGCAATGCATCCGAAGACTATCTAGGCATGATATGGTCTTGCTAGATTGTGATGTTTTAGTAGATAGAAGCACTCGTGCATGTTACTGTGGGTAGTTACATGGTATGAGGTCTACTTAGCTAGTGTGATAACCTATAAGTGTGTAAAATGAGCTTCTAGCTATAATCATAACATAGACTGATATTTAGTCGTAAGATCAAGCATTTGGGTGTCATATGCCTAGGAGGTTCACCATAGATCACCGAAACCATTAAATAAAATTTTTATAATAAATAAGAGAAACCCAAATAAGAGTTAAACTAAAGGCTCCTAGGGAAATTCAAGGGTGGATGACCTCATGGGAAGTAGCACGCTTTGCTTGTCTTCTTTGAGAATAGGCAGGGGGTGTTACATAATATGTATGTCAAAGCATTTGAAATGATGAGAACTCATTTTGATTAAGTGAATATGCAAAATGTGCATGTTAGGGCATAATATGCTTTCATGTATTTGACATATTTATATGTAAATGAAAGTGAGAGAATACATTAGAGATGATAAATGCTTAAAATGTGCTTAATTGGTCTAAATGGACATAATATGGAAAAATGACTATATTGTGCATATGTGAGTACTGCTCACGTTTTTATGCCTAACCATTATGTTTGCATAATGTATAAGTTAAATGTGCAATATGTGGCCATTTTGTGAGTATTAGTTGAATGGTCTAAGTGCCATAATATGGTTTTATATTATTGAGTGCTAATTGGAATTAAATGTGGTTAAATGTGGACAAATAAGATAGTTATTTGTATGGTTGGAAACAGTAAATGGTGATGAAATACCATGCATATGTATTTGTGTTTATGACCATAGGACATGAGAAATACGTAATATGTGTTAAATATGAATAATGGTCATAGAAAGCACACTTAATGAGCATGTTAGAAGTAAAACTAAATAATAAAGGTTAGAATTGCTCCATGGCCAAAATTTCTAAATAGGCATGAAGGCTTATAACTTTTAGTGCCTTAAGCTCTAAATGTGTAGCCATATGTTATGGATCATAGTAATGTAGATTGAATAATGGTGAAGATAAATTATGCCTATGTGAGCATGTATGGGCGAATGGCCTTATAAGAGTGCATATGCATGCTACCTTATAAATTGTATGAATTGTAGTGTGTGCATGTTTTATCCATTAGATTGAATGTGAATATGTTTAATATTATAAAGAAATAAGGTTTATGACCTAAACATGTCCTAAACTCAAGATGAGTTCAAAGAGTTCTTTTGAACAAGTTATGCCATATAATGAGAAATTTGATTAACACAAAGGCATAAATTGTCCTAAATGAATTTATAACCATAAATGAATGTTTGTATGTATAATACATGTTAAAAATCCATAAAGCAGATGGACATGATGATTTGTTGTGCATATGGTAAAAATATGGTATAATGTATGTTAAAATAAGCATGAGTGCTAAAAATGACATTTTCAATGAAATTAAGCAGTTTTCGTCATGCAAATGGCTAAAATAAGTAAGTTAAAAGCTATTGAAGCTTATTTATTGAGGTGAAAATAAACATAACAATTTTTAGCCTATAAGACACAATAACCTAAGAATGGATAGGTTGACTAGTTTGCTAAGGGAAATAGCAATTGCTAGGGCATTTTTGTGCCTAGATTAACATCCAAGGGTTCTTAGTCTTACCTATAAATATATGTTCTAAGATATTTAGATCTTTGTGAGTGTAGCTATCGTAAGGTCCTATAGGGCCAACTATATAAGCATATATGGGTGTAGCTATGTAAGTCTAGATGGGCACTGTATAACTTGTTTATGCTAGTGTAGTAGCCATAAGGTCCAAAATGCAGGCCACTGCATAGTTTATGATCCTATTATCCATAAGTTTGGGTTTACCCTAACGGGCTTAAGCTAACAAGGCAAATAACTAAAATCAGCCTATAATATAAGTCATGATGTTTAAAATGGTAGTCATGTTCATGTATGAAATTATGATTGTAAAATTTGATAAATGGTTGATTTTAGATGCTTGTTGCCATATATGTGTGTGGTGTGTATATCGCTATGCATGAGATATGTCTTTTGGACATGAAAATGGCATATCATTATTTTATTTGAGTAATATGCAACATATGGATTAGTTATGCATGTAAATGAATGGCATATACCTATATTATGTTAGAATGCATAATTAGCACATGTTATTTTGATTATACCACTAAGCATTAGCTTAGCACATCATTTGTTTATAATGTATGGGTAAAAAGACCTTTTGATACTCGAAGCCTCGAGATATCAAAAATTATTAAGAGAAGGCTATTCTTTTGGTAAAGATTATATATGTAAAATAGTTGTAATGTATAGGTAGCAGTCAAATGTGTTTTGTAAGGGAATGGGCCTAAAGTTGTAATTAAATGTTACTTTTTTAGATTTTTAAGTTTGTAAACCTTATTAAACTTGTTATTTGTGTGTTAAACTATATGATATCTCTTTTTGAGGTTGAAATATCTTATGTTGTGCTTATGTGCTATTGAGTGATCAGAAGATCACATAGAGTATGGGGAAGTGTGTGAAATGATTATAGAAGTGTATTTTCATATACAGGTTTTTATTCAAAAATCTAGGATAGTGACTGGTGCAATTGTTATGCTACCAAAATTCTAGCATGAGGATTCCCAGTTTTTGACTATGTAACACTATTTGAAAAAGTTTTTGTAAACTTGTATTTTCACACATAATGTTTTAATAAAGATGTGTTATAATAAGTAAATAAGTAAGTGAGATTAGATATCTCGATGTGTGTGCATACCTTAGTCGAGCTTAAAGACCGGCCGGTGTCTGAACCAGGTAAGGGGTGTCACATTTAGTAGTATTAGAGCTTCGGTTTAGGCATTCCTAGTAACATTTGAGTGTTTTAGAGTCTAGAGTTTACATCACATAACTATTAGATGTTGAGGCTTATCAAAATTATATTCTTATGTATAGATATGATGAGTGTTTCAACACAAGGTAGTGACGAAAAAATCAAGAGTTATACTCCTACTATAGTAGCACTGGAGGCTGCAAAAGTAGGGTCTACATCTATTAGTGTAGTAGGATAGTTCCATTAGAATTTCTACAGGATATGTTTTAGCTATTGAGGTATGCTACTGCTACTGCTCATCCACCATCAACACCATACCCTGAGGTGCTTTTAGCCCTCTAAAAGACCTACTTAAAAAGGGTGAAGAAGATAGGGGCTAAGGATTTTAAAGGATAAGGCAAGATAGAGCTTGGGAAAGTGGAGTATTGGTTGGACCACATTGAGAAAATTATGAAACAAATAAAGTGCACACTAGAAGAGGAGGTGATATATGCCACCTCACTCTTATAAAAAGAGGCATCCAAGTGGTTGAAGGACCTTATTGAGTATAAGACAAAAGACCAAGTTACATAGGAGTTCTTTTTGGCTAAGTTCCATAAGAAATATGTTATTAAAGACTATCTTGATGATAGGAGATAGCAATTCATGGATCTGAAGCAAGACCAGATAACTATAGGTGAATACGAGAAAAAGTTCACCATGCTTAGTAGATAAGCTAAAGACAACATCACGATTAAGGTAGACAAGTACAAGAGGTTTGAGAAGGGTTTGTATGTTAGGATCAAGTCCTAAGTGGTGCCAATGAAGATTAGATATTTCTCCCAGCTAGTGTCAGTATCCTGATCTACTGAGGGAGCGCAAAAAGAGAAGGAGTTCTACCAAAAAAAGAGATTTGCTGATTTAGGAGCATTCAGTGCTGCTCCACAGTCAGGGAAGAAGTATAAGGGGTTTTAGTTTAGGAATGAATAGTAGTCTTAAAAGCAAATACAATTGCATAAATTGACATAAAGTGGAAAAGGGAAATCTAGGCAACCACAATCTTAAGTTGCCTCTACACTAGGATCAGTGGTGAAAAAAAGTCAAGTTCCTCAGTGTCAAACATTTTTCAAGTGGTACATGAAGAATGTTAAAAGAAGTAGAGTGTATGCTTTGGTTATGGAGAGTAGGGTCACATTCACAAGGATTATCCTCAGGGACAAAGTGTGGGTTAAAAATTAGTACCTACACTTACAGAAGGCTAGAAGGGAAGTCAATGAGAGAAAACTGAGGGAGCTTAGAGAGACAGATAAGAGTCTCGACATGATCATAGACCTCTTACCCGTTAATATGCCATTAAAGCATAGAAAGATGATGATGAGCTAGACGTCATAGTTAGTACTATTCTCCTCTTCGACTCTCCTATTTTAGCATTAATAGATTCAGGGTCTACACATTTGTATGTTTACATACATGGGTATAAGACTAAGGGTTAGTTTTAGAACCACGTGACCTAGAGATCATAGTTAGTAACCCCATAGGCCAGTATGTGATAGTTGATTAAGTATATAGGGATTGTCCTTAATGGATATAAGAATATTAGTTTCTTAGTGACTTGATCAAACTACCTTTTAATAACTTTGACTTAATATTGGGAATGGACTCGGTGTCCAAATATAAAGCAATTTTGGATTGTAAGCAAAAGAGGTTAACTCTCTATGATGATAATAAGTCTAAAATCACAGTTATTAAAGAGAGGATCAACTTCTTGTCTAATGTGATAGCCACAATTACAATTAGGCAGATGATGAGAAAATGTTGTCAAGCATACCTTGCCCATGTATATAACACTAGAATAAAAGAACTAGATGCGAGTAGCATATTAATTATGGTTAAGTTTGTTGATGTCCATCAAGAAAAATTATTGGATTTACCTCTAGAAAGGGAACTCAAGTTTAGCATCAAGGTTTTGCTTGGTACTGCTCTGGTATTGATAGCTCCATATCGGATGGCATCAGTAGAGTTGAAAGAATTAAAGTTTTGGTTACAAGAACTACTAAACAAGGGTTTCATCAGATTGAGTGTTTCACCATAGAGAGCATTGATTCTATTTATTACGAAAAATGATGGTTCACTTTGGTTATGAATGGATTACCCACAGTTGAATAAAGTGACCATCAAGAACAAGTATCTTCTACCACAAATTGATGATATGTTTAATTAACTTAGAGGAGTTGGAGTGTTCTCTAAGATAGATTTGAGATCTAAGTATTATCGGTTGAGAGTTAAGGAGTCAAATATGGAAAAGATTTCTTTCAGGATGAGTTATTGTCACTATAATTTCTTGGTAATGCCTTTTAGGCTTACCAATGCTCTTGTAGCATTTATGAACTTAATAAATAGAGTCTTCAAGCCTTACCTTGATCAATTTGTGGTAGTCTTCATAGATGACATTCTAGTTTACTCAAAAAACAAGGAAAAGCATGAACATCATTTGAGAATAGTTCTTCAAATTCTGAGAGAAGAAAGGCTTTATGCCAAACTCAAAAAGTGTGAGTTTTGGTTAACTACAGTATATTTCTTATGACATATAGCATTAGCTAATGGTATTTGAGTTGATCCCACCAAGATTGAAGTAGTAAGGGAATGGAAGCCACCTAGGAATACCATTGAGATTAGGAGTTTCTAGGGTTGGCAGGGTATTATAGATGATTCATCAAGGTTTTTTCATTGATAGTAGCTCCTATGACATGGCTATTGAGGAAGGATGTCTAGTTTGTTTAGGACAACAAGTGTTAGGAAAGCTTTCATAAACTTAAGGCTATGTTGATAGATGCTTTAGTTCTTGTATAGCTAGTTTCAGGGAAAGACTTCACCATATATAGTGATACATCTCATGATGGTTTAGGGTGTTTGGATGCAAGATAGAAAGGTTATCGTTTATGCTTCAAGACAGTTAAAGTCACATGAGAAGAATTAGCCTACTCATGATTTAGAGCTTGCAGCTATTGTGTTTGCTCTAAAAATCAGGAGACATTATCTTTTATGGGGAGAAGTGTTATATTTATATTTACGATAAGAGTTTTAACTATCTTTCTACACAAAAGGAGTTAAACTTGAGATAAAGGCGATAGATGTAATTGATCAAATATTATGATTGCCTGATTGATTATCATTCGGGAAAAGCTAATACAGTAGTTGATGCACTTAGTAGGAAGTTCATGGCAACCTTGAGAGCTATGAATGCCAGATTACAGGTTGCAGGTGATAGTGTCTTGTTAGCTAAGATGCAAGTCAAGCATATTCTATTATAGCAAGTAAAGGATTATTAGAGAGATGATCACATATTAATGAGTGTTATAGGTGCTATCTAAGAGGGAAGTCGATAGAATATGAGATTAAAAGAGATGATTGTTTATATTATAATGACAAGATTTGTATGCTAGATGTGAAAGAGTTGAAGAAGCAAATTTTGTAAGAAGCTCATAATGCTCTTTATGCAATGCATCTTAGTAGCACTAAAATGTATCAGGATTTGAAGCTTTCTTATTGGTGGTAAGGCATGGAATGGGATATGTCAGAGTATGTGACCAAGTGGCTTACTTGTTAGCAAGTAAAGGCAAAGTATCAAGTTCCTTCTGGATTGCTTCAAACTATAGCAATTCTAGAATGGAAATAAGATAGAGTGATGATGGACTTCATGGTAAGGCTACCTATGATAAGGAGCAAGTGTGATTCAGTTTTGGTGGTTATAGATCGTTTAACCATGAATGATAATTTTTATATGGATGGGATAGTTAGATTGCATGGAGTGCCATCCTCGATTATATCGAATCGGGATCCAAGGTTGAGGTTTTAGAAAAAACTTCATAATGCCTTGGGTACTCGGTTAAGCTTTAATATAACATTTTATCCATAGATAGATGGATAATTCGAGAGAGTTATTTAGATTCTCGAGGATATGTTAAAGGGTTGTGCATTGGAGTTTAAGGGAAGTTGGGATTGATATTTGACCTTAGCTAAGTCCACTTATAATAACAATCATCAAACGAGTCTTAGCATGGCTCCTTATGAGGCCTTATAAAGAAGAAAGTGTAGAACACCTTTGTCTTGGAATGAGCTCAGTGAAACTAAGCTCATGGGGCCAAATTTAATAAAAGATGTAGAAGAAAAGGTAAAAGCCATTAGAGATCGACTTAAGGTAGCTTTTGATAGACATAAGTCATATGCAGATTTGAAGAGAAAAAAGGTGGAGTATGAAGTGGGGGACAAGGTTTTTCTCAAGGTTTCACCTGAAAGAAGGTTCTGCATTTTGGGAAGAAAAAGAAGTTAAGTCCTAAGTTTATTTACCCATATAAGATCATAAAACGTGTGGGACCTATAGCCTACAAACTAGCTTTGCCTTTGGATTTAGAGTAGATCCATGATGTCTTTCGTATTTCCATTCTTAGAAGATATAGATAAGATCCTATGCATGTGATAACAATGGAAGAGATTGAGGTTAATCCTAACTTGTTTTATAAAGAAGAACCAGTAAGGATTATAGATAGAGCAGTGAAAGAACTGAGGAATAAAATTATACCCTTAGTGAAAGTCCTCTAGAGACATCATAAGATAAAAGAAGCTACTTAGGAGATGGAAGCTCAAATGAAAGAACAATACCAACAATTATTTGAACTAGGTAATATTTTAATGTTGAGGATGACATTTGTTCAAGAGAGGAAGAAATGTAACACCCTAAAAAACTCGACATTTATAAATAGCACTTTCCTAGGATGAATAGTGTTCTTGAGACTCAGGTTACATTGAAGCCACTAAATGAATGTATTAATTATAAAATAATTTTGGGCAAAGTTTGAATTTAATTAGAAGTCATTTGAGTGGTTAAAAATGCTAAGAAAATTTTTACGACAATGTCTTAGGAATAGTGACCAAGGCAAAGCTAAACTGTAAATTGTTTTCAAAGTTGGTCAGAAAATTCGAACACTTAAACAAATTAATACTTCAAAATTCTAATGAGCCTAATGGTGTTAGAATTGGAATTTTTTGATATCAGGAAGTAATTTTTCAAAAATTGGGTGACATGAAAAATAGCATATTTAATCAGTTTTCTTTGTTTTTCAAGCTTCAATTTTTAGAGGCATAAGGAGAATAACAAAAGTGAATTTATAAAACAAAAATGGTAATTAATAAAGCCCAAAAAGAGAAGGAAAAGTGGAACAAAAAGGAGAGAAAATGAATTAAAAATAAATAATTTTTGTGAGAGGTATAAATAGTCAAACCTAAAATGAAAAGTGAACATTTTTAAATACACATCTCTCCCTTCTTTCCTCCCTCTTAGCGAACGGCAACCCATTTCCCTCTCCCTACCACTTTTGTTGCTCTTTCCTCTATTAAAGCTAAATCTCCTCTGTTAAATAGACTTTATAGAACATCCACACCATCTACGACTCTAAAGAAGTGGAAGTTATAGGAAAAATCACTCGAAAAAGTCATTTTTCAATCTCATGAATAGTAATCCACATTTGTTCAGGTAAGAATTTTTTTAATTCTATTAATTTTCATAGATTCTAGGGGTGCCCAAGAGATGTTTTATGGTTTTAGATTTATTTTTGAAGCACCAATTGAATTATTGTGAATTTTTAAAGTTTTTTCGATTTATGTTAGGGGTTTTCGAACCAAACTGAGATAAGGGAAAAACAAAAGTGTAAATAGGCCTCGGGGTTTTTGCTTAACCACCTCAGTATGTATAATTGAAATGAAATGTAAAAATTCAATTAGAAAGACTAAATGTCCATATTATGTACATTATGTAATAAATGCCTAAAAGTGTGTTATGCCATTTATGTCATGAACTTAATAGGTTTTATGGCTTATAATATGTATCTCAAAGTGTTTAAAATGATGAGAACTCATTTTGATCAAGTGAATATGCAAAATGTCCACGTTGTTTCATAATATGCTTAATATGGAGCATAATGAGGCTTAAATAGCATAATTTCGTCATTAAGGTTAAATAAACCTAAAATGGAGTTAATTCATTTATTTGACATATTTTATGTGTAAATGAAAGTGAGAGAATGCATTAGAGATGATAAATACTTAAAATGTGCTTAATTGTTCTAAATGGACATAATATGGAAAAATGACTCTATTGTGCATATATGAGTACTTCTCATGTTTTTATGCCTAACCATCATGTTTGCATAATGTACAAGTTGTATGTGTAATATATGGCCATTTTGTGAGTACTGGCCAAATGGTCTAAATGCCATAATATGGGTTTATATTCTTAAATGCTAATTAGAATTAAATGTGGCTAAATAGGGACTAAAAAGATAGATATTAGTATGGTTGGAAATAGAACAGTGATGAAATACCATACATGTGTATTTGTGTTTATGACCATAAGACATAAGAAAAAAGCAATATGTGCTACAGATGAATAATGGTCATAGAGAGCACACTTAATGAGCATGTCAGAAGCAAAACTAAATAATAAAGGTTAGAATGGCTTCATGGCCAAAATTCCTAAATTGGCATGAGGGCTTATAAGTTTTAGTGCCTTAAGCTCTAAATGTGTAGGCATATGTTATGGATATAGATTGAATGATTATGAATATGAATTATGCCTATGTGAGTATGTATAACTTAATGGCCCTATAAGAGTGCATATGTATACTACCTTATAAATTGTAAGAATTATAGTGCATACATGTGTTTATCCATTACATTAAATGTGAATATGTTTAATACTATAAAGAAATAAGGTTTATGACTAAAACATGTCCTAAACTTGAGATAAGCTTAAAGAGTTCTTTTAAACAAGTTATGCCATATAATGAGAAATTTGACGAACACAAAGGCATAAATTGTCCTAAATGGATTTATAACCTTAAATGAATGTGGGTATGTATACTACATGTTGAAAATCCATAAAACAAATGGATATTATGATTTGTTGTGCATATGGAACTAATATGGCATAATGTATATTAAAATAAAATTAAGTAGTTTTAGCCATGCAATGGCTAAAATAAGTAAGTTAAAAGCTATTTAAGCTTATTTAATGAGGTGAAACTAAACATAACAATTTTTAGTCCATGAGATGCAACAACCTTAGAATGGATAGGTTCACTGATCAACTATGGGATATAGCAGCTGCTAGGGCACTCACCTGCCTAGAATGAGATCTAAGGGTTCACTTTTAGTCTTACCTATGGATATATGTGATAAGATCTTTGGATCTATATGGCTGCAACCACTGTAAGGTCTTGTAGGGGTTATTGCACAAGCACATGTGGGTGTAGCTACATAAGTCTAGATAAGCACTCTACAACTTATTTATGTCAGTGTAGCAGCTGTAAAGTCTAAAATGTGGGCCATTGCACAATTTATGATCTCGTTATCCATAGGTTTAAGGTTAGCCTAATGGGCTTAAGTTAATGAGGCAAATAACTAAAATCATCCTATAATGTAGGTTGTGATGTTTAAAATGACAGTCATGTACATTTATGAAATTATGATTATAAAATTTGATGAATTGTTGATTTTGGATGCTTATTACCATATATGTGTGGTATGTATATCGTTATGCATGATGTATGTCTTATAGACATAAACATGGCATATCATCATTCTGTTTGAGAAATATGCAAAATATGGATTAGTTATATATGTAAAATATGAATGGTATATACATATATTATGTTAAAATGCATAATTAGGACATGTTATTTTGATTATACCACTAGGCATTGGCTCAGCATGTCATTTGTTTATGATGTATAGGTAAGAAGACTTTTTAATACTCGAAGCCTCAAGGCATCAAGAATTATGAAGAGAAGGCTATTCTTTTGGTAAAGACTATATATGTAAAATAGTTGTGATGTATAGGTAGCACTCAAATGTGTTTTGTAAAGGAATTGGCCTAAAGTTGTAATTAAATGTCACTTTTTTGGATTTTTAGGTTTGTAAACCTTATTAAATTTGTTATTTATATATTGAACTATATGATATCTCTTTCTGAGGTTAAGATATCTTGTGTTGTGTTTATGTGCTGTGGAGTGATCAAAGGATCACATAGAGTATAGGAAAGTGTGTGAAATGATTATAGAAGTGTATTTTCTTGTGCAGGTTATTATTCAAAAATTAGGACAGTGCTTAGTACAACTATTATACTATTAGAATTTTGGCATGAGGATTCCCTATTTTTGAATTTGTAACACTATTTAAAAAAGTTTTTGTAAACCTATATTTTCACATATAATGTTTTAATAAGGATATGTTGTAACAATTAAATGAGTAAGTGAGTTTAGATATCTCAATATGCATGCACACCTTAGTCGAGCTTAACGACTAGCTGATGTTTGGACTAGGTAAGGGTTGTCACAATTCTAGGGGAAATTATTAGGCTATGGGCACCACAAATGCATCATAAAGTATGGATTCACCCTTTTTACATGATGTAAGGCACTAATAATAAATCTGTGCTTTTGTAGAATACAACAAGAAATCGACACTTTAGGAAGAGTCAATAAAGAAGACAAGTTCACTAGTCTTTTGCTATTCTCTTCATAAACTCTCCCTTCAATAACAATCTTACTAGCTTCAACATTTGCCTTAAGGCATGACTAACAAATAGCATTACCCCTAATAAACAACTAAAGGCATGACTTTAATAACTAAAGCTAACAGATGCTATACCTATCAAGTAAAGGGAGCTCTTAAATAAAGCCAATAAATGTTCCACCTATTGAGTAGAGAGAGCTCTTGAATAGACATCACACCTACCAAGCAAAGGGAGCCCTCGAATGAAGCTAATAGATGTCTCACCTATAAAATAGAGGAATTTATCAGTTGAAGCTGACATATGTCGCACCCACCTAAGAAGTAGAATGCTTAGTCTTAGAGAGGGTTAAAACTCCACCCACTTAGCAAGCAAAATGCTTAATCCTTGAGATTATTAATACTCGCAACTCAGATTATCTTAGTAAACACGTACCTAGTAGGCGAAATGCTTAGTCATTATAGAGGGTTAAAACTTAACTTACCTAGTTGATGGAGTGCTTGGTTTTAAAGGCTTAGTCCTAGAAAGGGTTAAAGCTTATAACTTAACTCAAAAACACCTACCTAATAGGTAGAGTTCTTAGTCTAAGAGATGGTTAAAACTCAACCCACTTTGTAGGCAAAATACTTTGCCCTAAAAAGAGTTAAAACTCAACCTATATAAAAGGTGAAGTGCTTAATTCTAGAGAGGATACGACCCACCTAGTAGTTGAATGCTTAGTCATTGAGAGGGTTAAAACTCAGAATTTAAATCATCTCAATAAACACATACCTAGTTGGTAGAATACGTGATCTTAGAGAGGATCAAAACTTAACCTACCTAGCTAGTGAAATGATTGGTCTTGGAAAGGGTTAAAACTCAACCTACCTAGCATGTAAAGTGTTTGTCCCTAGAGAGGGTCAAAACTCAACCCGCCTAGTAGGTAGAATGCTTAGTCCTAGAGAGGGTTAAAACTCACAACTTAGATAATCTTAATAAACACCTACCTAGTAGGTGGAATGCCCAGTCCTATAGAGGGTTAAAACTCACAGCTCAAATCATCTCAATATGTAATGCTTGTGTTTTGAGGCTTTATGAATAGTGCCATAGGGTCTAAGGAGTGCACCTAGGGTACCGAGTCACTTGCATATGGATTGAGGCAGTGACACAGGTCATGAAACTTCAAGGGGCTCTAAAATGATAAAAAAGACAAAATTTCAAAATTTAGAGAACCAACAATTCATTTTAGACTAAAAGTTACCCATCGGAGCAATAAAAATTTTTTAGGTTAGGACTGACTTAGGATGTACCTGGACGGACCAAAAAATAGTGGACCCTAAATCTTAAAAATTACACTGAGTCCAATGGTGAAAGAATTTTTGAAATTAGAGGTCGTTTGCAAATTCTCGTAATTTTTGAGGTTGGCATGCAAATCGAGGTAGTCTAAAAATTACCTTATCGATGGAATTTGGCCACAAAAATTTACGAGCAGGTAGAGGGGATTAAAATAAGAATTTTAAAATAAATGGCATAATTTTTAGAGGTCTAGGTGAATTTCTATTAATTTTCAAAATTTACTAAAAAATCGGGATGGTTTGGGACTTACCGAGACCACCTTTGACATATCAAGGTGGGGCCCAAAAAATGCCAAGTGGAAAAGGGCCCATGACAAGTGGATTTCCACTTGTTAAGAACAAAACTCATTTTTTTCATTTCTACTGCTTGTCGACGCCAATTTTTCACCTCTCAGGCCATATCTTTCTCCTTTGGTGATCAAATGGGATTATTCTAGTCTTTAAAAATTCTTCTAGATGTTAGGCACTACAAGGAACAAGAATTAGGCCAAAAGGAGTTGTGGTTTGGGAGATAAAAATCAAACAAGAGGACTAGTTTAGAACAGTCCATAACTATAACCCAAAGGTGAGTTTTGAGCAATTCCTCCCTTTCTTTTCTTCTTTCTATATGCCAATTAATGCTAGGATGTACCTAAGACATGTGTGTGTGTGTGTGTGTATGGCATTGGTGGCCATTAGAGGCTATTTAAAGGCTTATAAAGAGAGGAAAAAGTCACCATGGTGGTTGGAAATGGGGCGAGCAACATAAGCTTGGATGGGAATGACATCTTTAAAGTGATATGTAAGTGAACCTGAGGCCTTTTCTTCATGTGTTTGGATGCCTAAGCTAGTAACCATTGAGTTAAGATGGCTGGAAGTGTGAATCTAAGGTTGATTCTTTCATTTGTGATGTTGATTAAGTTGAGAGTTTAGTAGAATTGAAGTGTATTCTTAGTGGTTACATAATTGGCTTAATATGCTTGCTAGAATTTGCTGCCTTTAGTTATTTGAATGAGTAATTTGCTGCCTAAGATGAATTTAGAATGTGCTTAGCATGCTAAGATGTGAACTAAGTAAAATTGGGTGTAGAAATCACTAAGGATTATGCATTTTTACTTATGGCCATGAGTTATCAAGAGTGAATTCTAGTATTGTTACTTTGTACCTTAGCCATATTGGCTTAGAATTAGATATTAATGAGTCTATTTGAGTTAATGGCATGTACATGTGATTGAATAATGTTATCATGTGCCAAAGAATGGAAATTTAGTCTAATTTCCCATAAGTACCCAAGAGCATTAAGCATGGCATATTGATATGAAGTTTAAAGCTATTAAGTACTAATTAAATGCATTACTTTAGCTTGATTATTGGCATAAAATGGCTATGGAATTAGCTAAGTATTTGACTTATTAATATAGCAATATACACCTTGGAAATGTGCCTTAAATTGGCTAGAAAGATTTGAACTAGAACATGTGATTAAAGCTTGACATAATTACTTGGCTTCAAAAGAGTTAGTAAATTGAACTTTATTTGTGCCTTTGAGAGGCTAGACTTGAACTATATTTTGGCCATGGATTTGGCCTAGTTAGAGATGGCGTTTGTGCCTAGATTTTAGCCATAGACTTGGCCCAATTCTAGTTGGCTTTAGTACCTATATTTTAGCCATGGATTTAG
>CANXYI012188452.1:0-22765 GCA_948208565.1 Hura crepitans | reverse complement strand
TAATAATCCATATTTTAAATGGTTCTTTTAAGTAAAAAAAATGATTATTTTAGACTAAACAAATGCCCTAGGGGTATTTTAGTAATTTGGCACCCTAGTGAACATATAAACTATTTAATGAATTAAAGATTTGCATTTTTAACTGCATAAGTAACAAAGAAGATTACACCTTGATTAAACTACTTTAAATTCATCACTGAGTATCTCGTATACTCAGCGTACCAATTTTGGTGCATAGGTACACTTTAGGGAGACCTACCTTATAAAGCATGTCGACCGCGGTTCAAGGACACAGGTAAAAACTTTGGGTGAATTGATTTATATTTAAATATCCATGTACTTAGATGGGAAATGGGTACGAAAATGTTTGCAATTAACTGATTATGACTTGCTGATGTAAACTTAATATTTTTGTGCATGTTCTATGGTGAATGAATATATATGTGTGATGCTAATATTGGTGTGTGCCTAAGGTTCTATATTGTTTATAATTTTATCTATGGCCTAAGGCCTAAGTTTATTGTGTGCTAAATGATGATGATAGGGTAAAATTAAGGGACTAGATAGGTCCAAGTGTTGTAAATGGTTTGTAGAAGTGTTTAATAGGTTGTTTAAATACCTGAGTAAGATTATATTTCCTCTATAATGACTAAGTAAGATAGATTCCAACCTAAATGAACCATAGGAACTAATGAAAGAGGTTTTGGAGTTAGATGGCCTGATTTAGATAGAAGTTAGTAACAGTTAAATGAATAACCATTGGGGAAATTTTAGGATGGATGACTTGGTGGGAAGTGCACTGCTTATTAGATTTCTTTAGGAATCCATTTAGGGTGTCATAGAAGCCATTAAAGGAAAGCAATATTTCAAGCCTTCAAGTGGTGTGGAAAATGGTGTTTTCACACCCCAAGTATATGGAATAGACTTAAATTGAGTATATCATGTGCTTTGTCATAGAAATATGCACATTTGGTGTATAGAAATGAATGTTTATGGTGTAGGCATATCATTAAGGTAAAGTAATAATATAGCTATGTTAATGAGGTCAAATTAAGAAGTTATGCATGAAAGTTGGTAAAGAATTTTGGTGTATGTGCATATGCATGGTGTCATCGAATGGTATGTGCAAAATGGCATGGCATGTCTAGTTATACATATGGCATGTTAGGTGTGATAATGGCATGTAAATAGGGTGTGTAAACCATACTTAAAAGTGAATAATGACATTAAAATGTATGGCATGAAATCCTAATAAATAAAGACCTAATTGAGTATGTAAATTATGTCTAAGTAATGACTAAGAAATTGATGTGTATATGTATACCATTAGGTGGCCTAAGTATAAAATATGTTTCTTGAAAGATTATGTGAGGAAATGATGTATGAGTGATGAATTTGGAGTTGGTATGGTTGGTACCATGAAAGGCACAAAATTGAAAACATACCAAATGAATAGTGATTTTTGCAACGATAGGTAAAGCATGACATTGTATGTGTAATGTGGCATATAATGTGATCTAATGACATAATAAACATAAGATCTAGTAAACATGAGGGTAAATGCCTTAGTTTGGTAACGAATAGCAATTTCACCCATCAATTAGACACCCACTGGATGGGTTGACCAATTAACTAAGGAGTTAGTAACTGCTAGGCAATTTAGTCCCCTAAGGCCATTGTTGTCTATTAGATGTTATGGGTGCAGACACTGAGGTTCTGAGGTGGGCCCTACACACTCGAGTATTGAGATGTCTACTAAGGCTAATCCCTACCACCTATTTGATGTCTATGGATATTAGGAGGTCCTACAAGGTTAATCCCTGCTATCCACCTGTGATGCTTTAGAGATATGACTCGGGGTCTTAGGAAGTTCTATGAGGCTGATCCCTGCTATCCTAGTTATAGATATTGGGAGGTCTATGGATTGATCCATGCTATCTACTAGTCTAGTATTGGGAGTTTTATAAACTAATCCCTGCTATTAGGCAAGGTAAGTGTAGCACTGAGGTCTAAAATATGGATTATTGCATAGTATAGATCATGCTATTTGGTGTCTTAAAGCATCATCTATCTGTTATGGGCCTTAAATATATTGAACTTAATCGTGAGCTTAATATATGGACCTTAATTTAGTAAAAGAACTAGAAAGTAGGGTAACTAGCATCTAGACTGATGTATTGCATGATCATATAGGATAAGACATAAATATATGTGTATACATGACTCATATGTGTGCTTGCTTGTGTGACATACTTTATTATGTCTATTCCATCACTGAGTTTATACTCAACGTGTCAGTGTTTTGATGCACAAGCTATAGATTTGTTAGCTAATCAGCTTCAACAAGAGCCAGTGTAGCTCCCCCAGAGTCTTTTGGGTACCTTTTTGTCACTCTTTTTGTTTTAGGTAGATAAGCTCTCATGTATAGTAGGTGTAAAGTGGGTAATATGTGTAAAGTATAAAACTGAGCTAGAACACTGACTGGTTATATGAATTTGGTCTTGATATATATGTATATAACATACATGTTCATGATTGTTTGAGTAGTAGTGGGTTTGAGACCCTGTGTATTGTTATGCTAATAACTAATGATGTTTAGGGGACTAAAAGGGTCCAGGAGTGGAGTTATGGATGAAAGTTGTTTTAAAAGTGTTTTTCATGTAGGAAAAATTTTTGGTTTTTCACCTAAGTAGCCATTATGCTGCCTAATTTTCTATAAATGGTTGATAGACATAATATGGTGTTTTAATAGACTAAAATAGGTAGTAATAAGAGGTTATTTAGAAAGAAACATTAAAAGGTTAAGTTAGGTCAAAGCTGGTCAAAGTCATATAGGCATTAAACGAAAGGTGCCTAGGGAAATCCAAGGATGGGTGACCTCATAGGAAGTAGCGTTCTTTGCCTATTTCCTTCGGGAATGGGTAGGGGGTGTTACATTTGATGGTATCAAAGTAGATTTAGGCATTCCTAGGCATATTGTACATGAGTGCATGAGTCTAAAGTTTGTTTTGGGTTAAGCTATACTGCATAAAGCTAATAAGTGTTTTTGTACAATTATAGAGATAATGAGTGAGCGGACCCACTAGATTGAGGGAAAGAGGTGGCCAGTTATATTCCCACCACCATACATGGTCTAGAGGTGAGTGTAGCCACTCTAGAGCCTAGTGATGCTACTCACCAGCCACCACTTCAGCCACAGCCTCAGGCTCAAGCTTTCCTAGCATTACTATAGCAAATAGTAGACTTGCTAAGACATACTATAGCACCTCCACCTCCACTTACTCCCTTAGCACTATAGAAGACCTACCTAAAGAGGGTTAAGAAGATAAGGGTAGTAGAGTTCCTAGGTGTGAGGGAGGATGATGCAGTGAGGGTAGAATATTGGTTAGAGTGGACCACGAGGATCTTAAAGAAGCTGGAGTGTATAGAGGAAGAGTGTCTAAAGTGCTCCACCTCCTTGCTATAGAAAGAAGCATTCCACTAGTGGGATACCGTGATGAAGAGTAAGGTAGCCGTTGACATCACATGGGAGTTCTTTTTGAAAGAATTATGAAAGAGGTATATTCTAGAGTCTTATAAGGATAAAAAGAGACATGAGTTCTTTGATCTAAAATAGGGATACAGATCAGTATCAGAGTATAAGAAGGACTTCCCTCGCTTGAGCAAGTATGCAGTGGAGTTTATTTCAACTGATGAGGAGAAGTGCAAGAGGTTCAAAAAAGGCCTCAATGTTGAGCTAAGGATGTAGATCTCTACTCTGAGATTAGAGATTTTTTAGAGTTAGTAGCTACTGTGTATGTTATGGAAGAGATGCTACAAAAAAAGAGGGAGCTGTATCAGAAGAAGAGACCCTTCACTATGGGTTAGACCAACTTATCCCCAGGAAAGGGAAAAAGACAAAAGGGACTTCCAACCTAGTTAATAGTCCCAAAGATAGATAGGCTAACAATCCCAAGGGCGGGTTCCGTCATAGAGATCTGGTCAGGCTTTTCCCCTAGGCCTTAACCACCTTCATCATAGTAGGCCTTGAATGCTTCAATATCTACAGCTAGAAGTGCACCTTCGACATGTAGGAGTTTTCAGAGTAAACACTAGGGCTAGTGCTGGCAGTTTAGACAAGGTGAGTGCTTTATATGTGGAGCTAGAGATCATTTCCAAAGAGATTGCCCTTAGAGGTAGATAAAGGCTACACAGACCTAAGCATTAGTTGTAGTAGCATCCATTAGACCCTCAAGATAGTAAAGGCAGGACTAGACGAGTACCAGTCAAAGGACTAGGTCAGAAGCTAGAGCCACAACATGATAGTATGCTATCTGTGCCTAGAATGAAGCTGAGGCTTTAGACGTCATTGCTGGTACATTTCTTTTATTTGATGCTCTCATATTTACTTTGATAGATCTTGGATTGACACATTCTTACATTTGAACCACACAAGCACAAGATAGGGGACTTGAGCCAGAACCTATAGATTTAGATATTCAAGTGAGTAACTCGATTGGTTAGAGTGTGATAGTGAACATAATTTATAGACACTGTCCTCTAATGATTCATGATTAGACCTTTCCAGCAGATCTGATAGAGCTTCCCTTTCATGTGTTTAATGTCATACTTGGTATGGACTGGTTGTTAGAGCATAAAGTAGTGATTGACTGTGAAAAGAAAAGGTTGAGTCTGTAGAACCCAGTTAGGTAAGAGGTGACTATTATCACTATCTAACATCATTTTAGCTATTATAGCCAAAAGACTCATTCGAAAGGGATGTGAAGCATTCTTATCTTTTGTGGTAGATATAAGTGTTACCACCCCTAGCATAGATTAAATACCTATTGTGTCTGACTTTCCTAATGTGTTTCTAAACAAGTTACCAGGATTGCCTCCGTATCGAGAGTTAGACTTTGAGATTGAGATATATCCTGGCATTAATCCAGTGTCTATTACACTATATAAAATGGCACCGGCAGAATTAAAAGAGTTAAAGGTGTAGTTGCAGGAGTTGTTAGATAAAAGCTTCATTAGGCCTGGTGTTTTACCTTAGGGAGCACCTATGTTGTTTATAAAGAAGAAGGATGGGTTGCTCCGATTGTGCATCAATTATAGGTAATTGAATAAAGTGATAGTTAAGAATAAATATCCATTATCTTGAATTGATGATCTCTTTGACTAGTTACAAGGTGCCAGCATCTTTTCCAAGATAGATCTAAGATCAGGATATCATTAGCTATAGATTAAAGAAAGTAATATTCCTAAGACTACCTTTAAAACTCGATATGGGTGTTATGAGTTCCTAATGATGCCATTTAAGCCCACTAATGCCCTAGTAGCTTTTATGGATTTAATGAATCAGATATTCAAGCCCTATTTGAATTAATTTGTTGTTATGTTTATTAATGATATTTTACTCTACTCTAGAACCCAAGAAGAATATGAACATCACCTTTGGATTGTGTTCTAGACTCTCAAGGAGAAGCAATTGTATGCTAAGTTAAGTAAATGTGAGTTTTGGTTAGAAGAAGTAGCTTTCTTAGGTCATATTACCTTAGTTGAGGGTATCAAAGTGGACCCGAGTAAAGTTAAAATTGTGTTAAAGTGGAATCCTCCTAGGAATGTGATTGAGATTCAAAGTTTCCTAGGACTAGCGGGATATTATTGAAGGTTTGTGAAAGGCTTCTTAATGATTGTAGCTCCATTGACCCAGTTGATAAAAAGAATGTGAAGTTCAAGTGGGATGATAAGTGTTAAGCTAGTTTCGATAGATTGAAGCAAATGTTGACAAAGGCTCCCATTCTTACTCAACCAAAACAAGGGAAGGAATTTTTGATATATATTAATGCCTCACACAGTAGACTTGGTTGTATATTGATGTAGGAAGGCAAGGTGATTACATATGCCTCTAGGTAATTGAAGCCTCACGAGAAGAACTACCCCACACATGATTTGGAGTTAGCTATGATTGTCTTTGCATTGAAGGTGTGAAGACATTATTTCTATGGAGAGAAGTGTTACAATTACACTTACCATAAAAAGCCTAAAGTATTTACCCATACAGAGGGAGCTGAACTTGAGACAGCGGTGATGGAGAAAGCTAATCAAGGATTAATATTACTTGATTGACTACCATATAGGAAAAGCAAATGTGGTTGTAAGTGCCTTAAGAAGGAAGCTTATTACTAACTTAAAACTTATGCATGCCAGAGTAGACTATATTGCAGAAGATGCAGTGTTGGCTAAATTGCAGGTTAAAGCTAACTATAGGAAATAGATAAAAGAAGTTCAATTAAGAGATGAATAGATACTGCAAACTATGAGTAAAGTTTGTAATGCCAGTGCACTAGGGCTCTAAAAACAGTGCCCAAGACCCAAAAAGGGCACCCAGTGTGCAGGGTCACTTGCACGAATCCCAAGGTAGGGTACACTTCTCAATAAACTTCAAAGGCTTGAAAAAGGGTGAAAATGACCTCAATAAAAATTTTATTAAAACCAATAAATTAATTCGGGCTATATACTAGCAGGTCATAGGCTCAAATTGAGTTGGGCCAAGAATAACCTAGGATATGCCCAGATGGACACAAAAATAGTAGACCCTGAAGGTTAAAAATTGCACTGAGTCCAATGGTAAAGGAATTTTGGAATCAGAGGCTGTTTGCAAATTCTCATGATTTTTTAGGTTGGCATATAAATCGAGATAGTCTGAAAATTGTCCTATCGAAGGAATTGGGCCACAAAAATTTACGAATATGCAATTGGGATTAAATAAGGAATTTTAAAACAAATGGCATAATTTTTTGACATCATTTGGGATTTTTTGCGATTTTCAGTAAAATTGTTATTTCTTTAAAATTTTGGTAGCCTAGTTCCCGAAGGAATTAGGCCGTGAAACTTTATGTTCCTCTAATTGAATGTATTTAAGGATTTTAGACATAAACACAATAATTTTTAAAGGTTCGAGGGTGGTATAAAATTCTCGAAGTTCTGCCACGAATCGAGTTGTCACAAAACTCTTGATTTTTAATTCGAGTACTTCCGATGGAATTTTGTTGTGAAATTTTATAGGTATGAAATTGGAGTCAAATGATGATTTTAGGAATAAACAGTGTATTTTTTTGATAATCGTGTGATTTTTTAGAAAGACCCTAAAGTTAACAGCCCCTACTTTTGGGAATTCAAATTCTAGGGTGCTCGAGAACCTCGTAACGTGAATCGAGGCTCCCTTAATCCTACTCAACCACTGAGCCACATGGCCACAACTCCTAAAATCCATTTGGCCACTTAGCTACATGGAAAATAATTCTTCTCTCTTTACCTCCTCATTTCAATTTTTAGATTTATCCATGGCTGCCCACATTTTCTTCCCTTATCTAGAAACAATTCTTGGATTATATGTCCACCAAATAACCACCTGAAGACAACAATTTAAGTAGAGAATTCATAGTAAAGGTGGAGGAATCCACAAGGAGTTAAAGAAATACAAGGAAAGCTAAAGGAGAAGTGAGGGAATTCAAGGGTAGCAAGATACTTAACTCCTAGAGTAAGTCAAATTCATACATCTTTACTTTGAGCTTAGGGAATTCTTCTTTCTTAAACCTACTTGTATGATCAAAAATTTAAATAGACATGTGTGTAATCTTGGTGGTGTTTTGAGAGGTGGAAAATGTGAGGACATTAAAAGGATGTTAAAGCTTAAAGTCTAAGGAGAAGCTGCTACAAGGGAACTTTAGGGGCCAGTATAGAGGGAGAAGGAGATTGGGTTCTTTAATGAGTATGTGAATTTAATTGCTTATTAGTATTCCTTGTCTCCTCTTTTATTTTTAAATTTATGTGGCTAGTTAGGTTGAATTTCCTGGGTGAACTGAATGTGCTAAACATGAACTTGAACTCTACTTAAGGGAGAAGTGTGAGTGTATGCCATGTCCTAGGTTGATAGAAATGGTTACATACATTTTTTTTTGTATTTAGGTGGTGAATAGAATAAGTAAAAAAAACATTAATTAGTGTGGAATGGCATAGAAAAGCATCTAAAATTTTAGTTGGGGCATGGTAAAAGCTATGAGAAAATTAGTTTTTGATAATGGTGAACACTATCTGAAGGCGTGAAGTGTGGGGATGAAAGGTATGGTGTGAACAGGCTTGCAGAGAGGTAAAGTAGTGCAAGTGAATTGGGTGATATTGTGTGTAGTGTGTGGCGTGAGAGTTATGGTTGGTGTAAGGGAAAATCTAGGTTGGTGTCAACAAAGCATGAAGGCAATATAAGGTGATTGATGGGTTGATGTAAGATGAAATTGAATGAAGCTTTAATGTTGTTATTTGTGTATATGGTGTCAACAAAGCATTAAGGCAATATAAGGTGATTAAAGGCCTGATGTAAGATGAACTTGAATGAAGCTTTAATGTTGTTATTTGTGTATATGGTGATGATAGTTACATAATAAGTGTAAATAGAGGTATAAAAGGGCCTTACACATTAGGTAGGTCTCAAAAGAAAAGAGAAGTAGATGCTATTGTACTTTTAGTGTGAGGCAAGGAAAAGAAAAAAATGTAAGTGGTTGCTTGGGAATAACGGCATATAAATCACCTTTAAAAAGGACTAGGCCAAAATGTGATTGAGAGGCCTAAAGTATGTGCTAAAGTGGAGGTAACACAAAGATCACGAAAAAAGTTAAGTATGGTATGGGAAAATTCATCTAGGTGGTACATTAACTAAATCTTGCATGGGTTACATATATATTTACTTAAGGTTAAGAGTTGACATGTATATTTAATAAAAAACATATAGTGTAATTTAATGCTAGTATATAGGAACAATATCATTAAAAAGAGTTTAATTATATATTGTAAGGGTTATACATAATCTACTTATGAGAACAATGAATTTAAAATGATAGAAATTATATTTCATTAAAGTAACTAAGTGGCTTGAGCATGGAAGTAAAATAACATATATTTTAAGTATGGAATATTGATAAAATATGTGTAAAAATTAATAAACCTTATGTAAGGTGTATATATATATATTTGATGAAGTACAAAAAAAAAATAAAAATCCTTTGGCTTAAATTGTTTGATAAAATTTGGTTTAATATAGATATTTAAATTAGCATAGAATGAACTTAAGGATTGTGGTCCTAATGAATAAATATAAGCTTGACGAAAGAACTTGAAAATTTGCTTGTATTGAGACACAACATAAACTAAGGTAAAGTTGAAATGAAATAAAATGTGACCTAAATGTGTGCCAAAAATAAATTGATCTAAAATATAGTTTAGATTTCTAGAGTTTAAGGGATCACATAATCCTATAAAAAAATCTAAAATGACAAGGAACTTAATTAAAAAGCTAAAGACTTTGTATCTTTACGCGGATGGGATTTGAAATTTTTTGACCATCCCAAAATATAAATAAATTTGGCTTCGTGCCTATAACAACATAAAATTGAGATATTTAAGCCTATGAGGGCTAATCGTTAACATGGCATAAGGTATAAATAGATGCCTAGAATGTAATGGCTATAGGCTTATGAGCATGATAGGGATATTAACCACTATAGGCCTATGTTAGTGATAAATACCCGAGATGTGACCTATAACTGTCCTAAGAAAAAGACTATTCCAGACTTAATTAAACATTGCAACTAAAGTTAATACATAAGAAGTTGTAATATTAGATAAATAACCTTGAACGTAATTATGAATTGAATTTAAATTAGGCTTATAAAAATAGACTTAAAATTGTCCGCAGGACCTAAACAAGACCTATAACTATCCAAGCTAATTTTCAACTATTAAAATATATTTTTACCTAACAGTTAACCACTTTTAGATATTATTAAATGATGATGAGTAATAAAGTGAATGAGGAAATTTAGATAACTGGGCCATAACTGTCTAGGCTAAGAATTGGCTATCAAATAAAATTAATGACTGTCTATTTTTGAATTAAGAATATTATAAAAAGATGATAAGTAAAGGAATAGATTTGAAGTGAGATTAAGTGGCCCATTAGTTAGACACCCACTGGATAGGTTGATCAGTCAACTTAGGGGTTTTGTAGCTGCTAATTTATTTAGTGGCTGGAAAGGCCTATGACTGATCTCCATTATGTTACCCAGTTATTGAGGTTATTTTTTGGTGGCTAGAGAGGTCTTTTGACTGATCTCCGTTATGTCACCCAGTTATTGTGGTTATTTGTTGGTGGCTGGAGAGGTCTTCTAACTAATCTCCATTATGTCACCCAGTTATTGAGGTAAATTATTAGTGGTTGGAGAGGTCTATTGAATGATCTCTATTATGTCACCCAATAATACATAATTATTTGTGGCTGGGAAGGTCTATAGGCTGATCTCCATTATGCTATATAGTACTTATGTCTAGGGAGGCTATAGTTGATCTCCATTATGGTACTCAAGTTGGTGTAACGACATAGGTCCAAAATAGGGGCCACTACACTAGTTATTCCCTCTAGCTCCAGTGTATTAAGGTGTAGTCTACCTAGCAGGGCCTAAGTCTAAACTTAAATATTATTACTTTTAATTGATTAACTAGTTGAATGAATATGATGTCCACAATATAAGTAAAGGAAATGTGAGTGAGCCAAAGAAAATAATTAACTGAGATTAAAACATAGACATACTTGTGAGTGTCTAAGAAATATAGTATGAGAAAAGTATATAATGTGTGCATAATGTTAGTAGAGGCTGTGGCTCCATTAACCTTAACATAAGGATTAACTAGTAATATGAACCACTTGATTAAATTAGTGCAGTGACCTAAATGTAGTTAATTCGCTAAAAGAATTGAATAATATATAATTAAATGCAAAGGAAGATATATTTTTATTTGACCTTCATATGTATAAACCTATAAAATGGATAAATTAAACTACTCGTGTGTAACAAGTGAGACATACTTTAATTAATTAAATTCACCACTAAGTTTCATACTCAATGTACCAATATTTTGGTGCATAGGTAAATAGGAACAGTAGGATAGCCTTAAGGCGGGTGTAGTATAGTAGCAGAATCAACAAGGGTGATAATTTTTATTTGACTTATCATGTGTAATGGCACTCATGTAATAGCTGTAGGTTATCTGTCCATCATGCTTAGAAGCTACTATAGTTTTGTAATCTATTTAAATTAAAAATTTGTATGAACAGTCTTTGCATAAATGAATGAGAACTCATGTGATCAATTAACTTAAATTTTTTATTGAACTGAATGTGGGGCCTAAGGCCCATGAGATGTTGATATATGAAGGATCAATAGGATAGGTGTCAGGAGTGGAAGTGCACCTATTATCGGGATTCTTTAAGTATCTGATAAATGTGTTACAAAGTTAAAGAGGGGAAGGCAACAGGATTTGAGTTAGGTGATGATGGAATCTTATACTATCAGAATAGGCTATATGTACTAGATGTTGATGGGTTGGGAGTGCAGATCTTAAAGGAAGCTCATAAAGCTCCACATTCCATACACCCAAGAAGCATAAAAATGTACCTTGGGTTGAAAACCCACTATTGGTGGCCAGGGATAAAGCGAGAGGTAGAAGAATATATGGCTTGATGTTTAACATGCCAGCAGGCGAGGGAAGAACATTAGGTTCCTTTTGGATTGTTACATCTAATATCAATTCCAGAATGGAAATGGGAGAAGATCACCATGGATTTTGTAATGGGATTACCACTGACTAGAAGTAAGTGTGATATAATATGGGTGATAATAGACAAGCTGACAAAGACAACCCACTTCATACCAGTGCAGATCGATTTTTCCTTAGAGAAGTTAGCTAATTTGTACATTGATGAGATTGTGTGGTGACATGGAGTACTAGTAGCCATAATCTCAGATTGAGACCCGAGATTTACTTCCAGGCCTTAGAAGAAGTTACAGGAGGCATTGGTTACTCGATTGATGTATAGTATGGCATTTCATCTTCAGGCAGATGGACAATCAGAATGGGTGTTATAGGTGTTAGAAGATATGTTGCATGGTTATGCAATAGAATTTAGAGGCAACTGGGATTAATACTTAGCATTGGCTAAATTTGCTTACAACAACAGCCAATAAGCTAGCTTAGGGATCGCACCTTATGAAGCTTTGTATGGTAAAAGGTGTAGGACTCCTTTTTGTTAAAGTGAAGTAAGAGAAAACAAGATTATTGGGTCTGACTTAATCAAAGATGCTGAGGAGAAAGTCAAGATCATAAAAGAGAGATTAAAAGCTGCCTTAGATCGACAGAAGTCGTATGCTGACTTGAAAAGGTGAGATATCGAGTGTTCTTAAAAGTGTCACTGTGGAAGAAGATGCTTAGATTTGGTAAAGAAGGGAAACTCATTCTTAGATTTATTAAGCCCTACGTGATTACGTATAGAGTGGGACCTTTGGCATATAGATTAGCATTGCCACCTAAGCTGTAATAGATACATGACATCTTTTATGTATGGATGTTGAGACGATACAAATTAGATCCATTGCATGTGATAGGTGTAGAGGAGATACAAGTACAACCACATTTAACATATGAAGTGGAACCATTGTAGATTCTAGCAAAGGAAGTGAAGCAGTTAAGGAACAAATCTATTCCTTTTGGTGAAAGTGTTATAGAGGCATTACAATGCAATGGAAGCCACATGAGAGAGTGAGGAACATATGAGGATGTAGTATCCACATCTCTTCACCACAAGTAATTTTAAGGATGAAATTTCTTAAGAGGGGAAATATTGTAATGCCCGTATGTTCAAGTTCTATAAACAATACCTTTTAGGCTCGAGTGATGTTCCCTACAGTGCGAGGTATCGTCATAAGCCCAGAAAGGGGCGTATTGGTCACAAAACTTTGAGGGGCCTAAAAATTGGTAAAATAAATGAATTTAAAAATTTAATAAAACCAATAAATCATTTTGGGTTAAGAACTAGTGTATGAGGAGATAAAATAAGTTTGCGCCAGGATAGCCTTGAAAATATCATACCTTAAACCTAAAAAATTTCAATGAACATGATGGAGAAGGAATTTTAATTTTTTGAGGTTATTTGATATTTTTTTGAATATTTTATTCTAAGGGGTGAATAGTATCAAAAAGTCAATAGTGGATTTTTGACTTGAAATTTTATGTGGACCTTAGTGACACTAATCGAGGATTTTTAAAATTGAAATGAGAATTTTTGGAGGTTCAAAGAATTTTTTATGAATTTCTAATGTTTAAAAAGAAACTAAGAGAAAACGAGCCATTAGATTGCCACGTGTTGATATCAGGGCCACCCATTTACCCCTATATAAGGGCCCACACATGTGCAAGGGTCACATATGTGAACCTATTGTCTTCCTCCTCATTTTCCCTAAAAACCTAACACCATATTCTCTCTCTTTTCTATTCCTTTTTCTTTATTTTCCCTATCTTCCCACTACCAATTTCCATACCCTACATAGGGTTCTTGACCTCCATAGTTTCCTAAAGCTAATTCCTCTAACATAAAGTGAAATCAAAGGCTTAAAAAGAGAGGAATTTCACCTTGGTGAATGGTGTCAAAATCTTGTGTAAGTGTTTTTCTTTCAATTTTTATTTTTGTTTTAGGTAGGTTAGGTTATTCTAAGAATATCTATGGTTTTAGATTTCCATTTGGAGATGTATAGAATTTTTTTTGGACTTTTCTAAGTTAGAATTATGTATGTTTAGGTTCCAAGGAAGCCATTGAAGGAGAGCAAGGTTTCAAGCCTTCAAGTGGTGGAGAAAAGAGTGTTTTTACACCTTAGGTATGTGGAATAGATTTAAATTGAGTATGTCATGTGTTTTGTAATGGAAATATGAACATTTGGTGTATGGAAATGTATGTTTATGGTGTAGGCATATCATTAAGGTAAAGTAATAATATAACTACGTTAATGAGGTCAAATTAATAAGTTATGCATGAAAATTGGGGAAGAATTTAGGTGTATGTGTATATGCATGGTGTGGCCGAATGGTATTTATAGAATGGCATGGTATGTCTAGTTATGCATATGGCATGTTGGGTGTGATAATGACATGTAAATGGGGTGTATAAACCATACATAAAAGTGAATAATGACATTAAAATTTATGGCATGAAATCTTGATAAATAAAGACCTAATTAAGTATGTAAAGTGTATCTAAGTAATGACTAAGAAATTGATATGTATATGTGTACCATTGGGTGGCCTAAGTATAATATGTTTCATGAAAGATTATATGAGGAAATGATGTATGAGTGATGAATTTAGAGTTGGTATGGTTGGTACCATGGAAGGCACAAAATTGAAAACTTACCAAATGAATAGTAATGTACCCATAAACTTACCAAATGAATAGTGATTTTTGTGATGATAGGTAAAACATGACATTATGTGTGTAATGTGGCATATAATATGATCTAATGACATAATAGACATAATATCTAGTAAACATGAGGGTAAATGCCTTAGTTTGGTAATCAATTGTAATTTAGCCTATCAGTTAGACACCCACTATATAGGTTGACCGGTAAACTAGTGAGTTAGCAGCTGTTAGGCAGTTTGGTCCTTCTGGAGTCACTGTTGTCTATTGGATGTGGTGAGTGTAGCCACGGAGGTTCTGAGGTAGACCATACACACTCGACTATTGGGAGGTCCATTAGGGCTGATCTCTATTACCTATTTGATGTCTGTGGATATTCAGAGGTCTCACAGGGCTGATTCCTGCTATCCACTTATGAACCTTTGGAGATATGACTTGAGCTATAAGAGGTCCCGTGGGGCTGATCCCTGCTATGCCACTTGTAGATATTGGGAGGTCTACAAACTAATCCCTGCTATCTACCAGTCTGGTATTAGGAGGTCTATAGACTGATCCCTACTATCAAGCGAGGTAGGTATAGCTACCGAGGTCCAGAATGTGGGCCACTGCATATTATAAATCCCACTATCTGGTGTCTTAAAGTGTCATCTATCTATTATGGGCCTTAAATAT
This sequence comes from Hura crepitans, assembly GCA_948208565.1. Classification (NCBI taxonomy): domain Eukaryota; kingdom Viridiplantae; phylum Streptophyta; class Magnoliopsida; order Malpighiales; family Euphorbiaceae; genus Hura; species Hura crepitans. Next base: position 7,812 of record CANXYI012188452.1, on the reverse strand, counting down.
ATTAAACTTAATCATAAGCTAAATATATGGACCTTGATTTGGTAAAAGAACTAGAAAGTAGGGTAATTGGCACCTAGACTGATGTATTGCACGATCATATGGGATAAGACATAAATGCATGTGTATACATGACTCATATGTGCACTTATATGTCTGACAGGTCACATGTGAATATCATGTATATTCATGCTCATTGCATTACAAGACCTTTGAACAACATACATCATAGATTATTCATATTAAATTAGACCATATTCACATTTAAATCTCACACCCAAGCTTATTTTAACACATTTTAGTTAGCTTATAAAATTGCCTTTATATTAGGTTACCTTAGTTAAATTAGCCTAATGTATACCCTGTCTAAAGTAAATTGGACAACGAGTATCAGAATAGAGAGCTAGAATTTGCTTTGAAGAGCTATATAGTTACTTTAAAGAGCTAGAATATTCTCTAAATAGGATTTTCTCAAAAGAGCCATATAGTTGCTCTAAAGAGCCACATAATTACTCTATAGAGGTAGAATATCTGAAGATATAGTATTGCTAAAAAAGACCCTATCGGCATGCCAATCAATCCCAACACTATTTTTAGCATAGCTATATAATGGCATAGTTCAAGAACTATGGGTTATCATGCAATTAAACTCATTCTTCTTTACTAAATTAATTATCATATAATGGTACAATTTGTTCTTTTCATTTCTTTATGTCATATTGATCTTATATTTCACAATAGCACTTGTTGCACAATTGGACATAACCTCATCATACATTATTGTACCATATTTCATAAGTCATAAACTTAACTTATTTGTATAGTTAATCACATGGCACATGACTCACTTCACATGTTACATCAAACTATATAGAACCTAATAATGTCATTTACTTTATTATTTATCACATAACATAATATTGATTCACATAGCATGTTTTTTTGTCAACTTAGGTCCATTCAAAGCCACTTTTTATGCATAATTTCTCGTCATGCATTCAAGTTTGAACTCAAAAATCATACTCAAAATATACCAAATTTCATACATTTTATGTCTCATAGATAATAAGAAGTCATTATGGAATTTCAATGGAAAACTATTTATGAACCTGTTATATTTCACGAAAGAAAAACAAATTACATTATGTTAAAAAAAAGGGGGTCATTAGCATGACTCTCTTAAATTCTAGAGGTATGAAGAGGGGTCATGGGTGTGACCTACAGAAGGTCATGATCGTGAGGCTGGTTTTTCTATAGATTTTAATGCAAAATTTGACATTTTTCTATAGCAACTTTACCCAATTTCATACCAAATAACATCAAAACACTTCCAAAACATATCTAACTCAAACCATAAACATTTTAACACATTACATCATAATTTTCGCATGCAATTACTCACAAATTTCATAAAATTTCCATCAATTCATGAAAAATTACATCAGACAACCTAAAAGTAAAATTAAGTAGAAATTAAGGAGAAAACACATAATTATTCATGTATAGACTGAATTACGAATTTTCTTGGTTGTATTAACCTTCCATTATTGGCTTCCCTTTGGCTTTTCTCCTTTTTGCATCAATCTCTCCATCTTTTTCTATGCACAATCAAGTAAAAAAATAACATAAAGGCATATATACACACACTTAGATGATGTAAAATGAAACATGAAAGGAATTAAAGTGTATAAAATATATTACCTTAGCAAATTTGGAAGGAAAAGTTTATTGTAACTTGTAGAAGAATGAACAGACGGAGAATATTGGTTCTTTTCTTTGTTTTTATTAATTGTATTTAAAAAAAGGGCTATCTATACCTATATGCACTAATGGCTTAGATTTGTTTGACTTAAATCCATCCAACAGTCTATATAGTCTTATAAACCATTTTCTCATGTAGTCCTCATAAAAATCCTTTTTATACATTTAAATCCTCAAAAATTCAAATTTTAATTATTTTATATAGTTAAATCACATTTTACTCAAAAATTCCATTTTAATCATTTGAATAAAATATTTGTTTATTTTATTATCTTAAAAACTATTTTTAAACACACAAATAAATTATCTTATTACTCATTTTAGGCCATATTAGAGGATGTTACACTCTACATCTGAAATGCACATTAGTAATTAACATTTTGAAACATATAAATATACACTATACACTAAAGAACTTTTTTTTATTCATGGGTCACATATATCTTCAAATCTAATACATAAACTCTAATGCTGATAGAACTTAATCTGCTACTCATCTTTAGCTCGAACTTGTTGTCTACTACCTGAGCAAAAACTTTCTCCCTTATAAGGTGAATATGTGAAAGTTGATAAGATATGTTTAGCAATGGTGTGGTCTTTAAAGAAACTTAGGCATTACTTCCAGTCTTACGCAGTGCAAACAATTACAAAATACAGCCCTTTGAGACATTTATAGATAACACCACCTCATATTGCCAAATTAGGTAAATGGCTTTTTTTGTTATAAGAGTTTGACATTTAGTATGTGACTCGAAAGATGGTCAAATGGTGTGTAGCTACATAATTTCTAGTGAAGCATTAGATTGAAAGAGATATAGTGGAATATGAATTTTTAGATGAAAATGTGGCACCAATCACAGCACAAGGTTGGTAGATGTTATTAAACAGATCATTAAACAATAAGGGAGCTAGTATTGGGGTGATCTTAATAACACCCAAAGGAGAGAAATTGCCATTAGCCAAAAAGCTACAGTATAAAATAATAAATAACATGGTAAAATATAAGGCATGTGTTTATGAATTAGAAGCACTTATTAGTTGAGGCATTAAAATGGTGGAAGTGTTTAATGATTTTGTCTTTAGTAATACCAGATTAGTGGTGAATAATCTATCCATAAGGAATGATTGATGCCATATGTAAAGCACATGAGGCTTCTTAGCAGAGCATTTGATATTTGCACCTTTCGTCATGTCCCAAAGGAAGAAAACCCACTCACAAATGTGTTAGCCATACTAGTCTCTATGTGGGATAATAAAAAAAAGGTATAATCATAAAGCTAGTTATCATAGCAAGTTCATAAAAGCCTTGCAATGAAGTCAAGAAAGTGATAGAAGTGGAATCAGATTATGAAAAACCTTGGTTCTATGACATCTAAAACTACCAGAGACAAAGAGGCTACCAAAGAGAGCTACAGATAAAGATAAAAAAACTATTGAGAAGATTGTCCACTTAGTTTATTAATGTTTATAGGGTTTTATATAAGAGATAGGTTGATGGCATTCAACTACATTGTTTAGACAATAATGAAGCAGAAAGGGTAATGGAAGAGATTCATTTAAAATTTTGTGACATGTATATGAATGAGTTAGCTTTGGCAAAGAAGGTTATGAGATAGGGTTACTTCTACTTAATGATGGATAATGACTATGTTGGTTTCCATGGATCATGCACAATAAAAAAAACTCCATAGATATCAAACAATAGAAAAAGGACCATTGGAAAATTTGAAATACCAAATTGAATTAAAAACTATAGTTAGGATTCTATACTGTCACAACTATGGACCTATTGAATTCTTACTTTCTGCTCATTGTGTTGTCATAAACCATAGTGATCCTCATCGAGAACACCTCCAAGGTATCCACACAAGAATTATGAGATGAGAAATTATGAAAACTTGGAAGCTAGTAAGGTGTTTTGGTGTTTGTAGAAGAAGAAAATTGTTCTATAGTAAAAATCATTTTTCCACAGAAATGGGGTTTTTCACATGTGGTTGCTGATTTTTAATGCATATTTATAGCCTTTTAGATACCCTAGGTAGGATATTAATTTGATTAAAATTTGGCCCCATTTTGGTTCAAATAGGCTAATCAAATGGGCTACTTAATCTATCTTGTGCAAAGCCCATCTAATAGGCTTTTATGCTAGGTTTTTGGCTCATCTTTTAGGAAAACAATTGAATCCCTTTAAAACTCCAATTTAAATCAACTCTAGACCTAATTTAAGGAACTTTTAACAATTAAATCCCCAACTGGGCTTTTAAGGCCTTAATGTATCTAACCCTATTTTATGCCAAATTCACTGATTTGGACTCTAAGCCTAATTTAATTCCTCTTTCTTATTTCACCAAATTCTAATGAAATTTTATTCCGTTAAATTACTTAGTATAATTTAATATATTAAGTTGAATCTCAAATTCTTTACATGTGTGACCCTATAGACTTCCTAAGCACATTAGCAGTAGGTAGTAAATAAGAATCCTACTTCAATTGAGATTCCTATGATTTAATCTCATTAAATCATAATTAATTCCCAATTAATTATTCTGATATGTACAAAGTCATGAGAGGTATCTAGCCATGCATCACAACTATCCAAGTGATGAAAAGTCAAGTAGTTTAACTTAACCCTTCCATACACATTTACTGTGTTATAAACTGCTTTCACCATTCTTTATCCTATCTAAGTTTGAGTATGGGCTTATGTCAACTTAATGTTTAATTAAGCATGCATAATTGAGCCTCAAATACAGTACATCTAGTAAAATTTTCTTTATTACAAAAATGCCCCTATGAATTCCATTCACATTTGTATTTCACTTTGGCTAAAGTTTCCTGAATAAATATCATTACTAAAACAATGAGCTAAACTCCCTACTGTATAATCTGGGGTGGTGAATTCTCTATTGATCATTGCCCTATCTTTAAGTATTTTATGATATACCCAATCTCTTAGCTTTGTATACTTCTTATTTGAAGTAAAAGCACCAAAGTCAAAGTATATCATTCCATACTAAAGATAGTTAGTGGTCTCAAGTCTAAGGATACTTTTACCACTATTATGGTAAGATGCTTTCACTAAAATAGATTAATTATCCATGCAAAGACGTCTTGTTGGGTCTCTAATGAACTAGCTACCTAAGTAAGCATCCAATGTTAACTTCAAGCATTACTATGATTATAGCTTGTGAGAACTATTGCTTGACTTAGTCAAGAAGTATAGCACATGCTAGTCTATCCATATTAACAATGTCCCATCTTGTTAATGTTATAACTAGGGATATTTTAGGTATTATCACAATTGCATGCAATAGGAATCTCACATCATAAACTTTTCATGATTTCCTCTACATTGTGATTATATACTAGGGACTTAATTACATGATTTAAGTTATAGCAAGCAAATATAAAAGAAACATATATAAGCACTAAGTAATAAAGAAAATGGCTTTTTCATTAATAAATGAATGTCTTATGTAGAGATCATACAAGTGCTCTAAGGCATACAACTAATATTCTCCCACTTGTACTAAAGCCAATCAGCCATGCATGTAATACCCATGGCATTTAAATACTGATTGAACTTCCCTTGTGATAATGCTTTCATGAGAGGATCAACTATATTATGATATGTGGGGGACTCTTTTAATCATCACGTCTTGTTTATTGATGATCTCCCTGATCAGGTTGTAGCACTTGAGAACATGTTTGGATTATTAATGAGACTGTGGTTCCTTAGCCTATGTAATAGCCCTATTATTGTCATAATATAGTGGCGTTGGATCAATAATGCTAGATACCACCCTAAGTTTAGTAATGAACTTCTTGATCCAAACTATTTCCTTCACCATATCAAAGTTGCTATGTACTCGGCTTGAGTTAGAGAATATATAGTTGTGTCCTATTTAGAACTCTTCCAAACAACTATTCCACCGCCCATAATGAATATATTATCATATTGTGACTTACAATCGTCCTTATTATATTAAAAGTTGGCATCTGTACACCCATTTACTTGTAAGTCTCCTTCTTTATATACCAAGAACATATCTTTAAACCTTCGTAAGTATTTAAAGATGTTCTTGATAGTTGCCTAGTAGTGGATTGGAATCTGCTCATAAAACTTAGAGAAAATGACACATCAAACCTACTCTTCTTGTGCCCTAAGATAGATTTAGAAAGGTGTTTCCTATGCAACATGAGAATAAAACCCTTCTTAGAGAGATCCATGCCAAATTTCTTTAGCATTTTGTCTATGTATATAGACTGTGAAAAACCAAGCTATCTATTAGATCTATCTCTATTGATCCTAATCCCTAGTATATAAGTTACTTCTCAAAGGTCTTTTAAGAGAATTGTTTACTTAGCTAAATCTTGACTAACTGAAGGATTGAGACATCATTTCCCATTAGTATTATTTCATCCATATGCAATATAAGGAAAACAACTGCACACCTACTAACCTTTTTGTAAACACATGGCTCATCCAAGTTTTATGAGAAACCAAACTCTTTGATCGTCTCATCAAAATAGATATCCCAGCTCCTAGATGCTTGCTTCAGTCTATAATAGACCTTTGAAGCTTGCATACCTATTTGCTATTGCTATATATGAAACCATTAGGCTATGTCATATACACCTTCTCTAACAAATTTCCATTAAGGAAAGATGTCTTCACATCCATTTTCCATATCTCATAATCATAATGAGTGGCATGGCAAGCAAAATTCAAATGGATTTAAGCATTACCACTTAAGAAAAGGTTTCATCAAAGTCAATTCCTTATCTTTAACAATAGCCTTTTTCTACAAGGTGTGCCTTATAGGTAATCAATTTATCTTCCATGTCTGTCTTCTTCTTGAAGATGCATTTACACCCAATCAGTTTTATCCTTTTAAGTGGACCAACCAAAGTCCAAACTTAGTTGTCATGCATGGGATCCATTTTAGATTTTATGGCCTTAAGCCATAATTCAAATTATAAACTTTTTAAAACCTCCTTATAGCTTGTAGGCTCATCATTCTCTATTATAGTGACATTTTTGTCTTAGTCCATGAGAAGTCCATATCTCTTTAGAATAGTCCTGACTCTAATAGAGCACTTATGAGCTTATGTTTCCATAAGCTCTTTTATTATCTCATCACTATGACTAATAGGCTCAAGATTAGTCAATTGATATGCTTCAATTTATGGGTCATAAACTTTATCAACTTCAATCTTACTCCTACTATCTTCCTTTAAGTGAAACTCTTTATCCATGAAGACTGCATGCTTTGAAACAAAAACCTTTTAATCCAAAGGATAGTAAAAGTAATACCCTAAAGATTCTTTAGGATACCACATAAACAAGCACTTGTCAAACTTAGCCTTAAGATTGTCTCACATAGTTCTCTTCACAAAAGCAAGGTAACCCCATACTTTCATATGTGAGAGAACAAAGTTCTTCTTATACCATATCTTATATGGTGTAACATGAACCAACTTTGATGGGACTCTATTTAAAGTATAGCAGTCTTTAGTTAATAACCCCAAAAGGACTTGGGTAAGTTTACAAGACTCATCATGGATGGAACCATGTCCAACAAAGTTTGATTCCTCATTTCATATACACCATTATGTCATGGTGTATATGGAGAAGCCTATTGAGACAATATTCTATTGCCTTTTACATAACCTTAGATTCTTTACTCAAGTATTCACCACCTCAATCCAATCGAAGTGTTTTATTACTCTTGCCAAGTTATTTCTCCACTTTATGTCTAAATTCTTTGAACTTTTCAAATGCTTTAGACTTGTATTTCATCAAGTATCTATACCCATATCATGAGTTATCATCGATAAAAGTAATGAAGTAGAAGAAACCTCTATGTGCATGAGTAGTCATTAGACCATATACGTATGTATGTTCGAGTTTTAATAATGTACTTACATATTCATCCTTTCCAAAAAAAAGGTGACTTAGTTATCTTGCCTAATAAATAAGAATCACATATATCATATGGTTCATAATCAAATTATCCCCCACCACCTTGCTTATGTAGCTTGGTCTCACGT
>CANXYI012188376.1:0-11809 GCA_948208565.1 Hura crepitans | reverse complement strand
ATTTCAAATATTCATTTATTGATTTGGTTTTTTATTTTGCATTTTTCACTGAGAGTTAGAACTTTTATTGTTGATTTATTAACAAATGCAGTTTGAAAATTTTCCAAGCATCTGTAGAGGCTTTGGCATTGGTATTGTGTGCATAATTGAGAACATGGTAAAAGTAAATATGGATGCCAAAATCAACTAATCCTAACAACACCAGAATTCATAATCAAGATTAATGGCATTCCTTTTTGTTTTGCTAAATGGTTTTGATAGGAGACTTAAGAGTGTCATCTACACAACCTATTAAATTATGACCACAAAGCATGCTAGGTTGGATAATTTTATGATTTCTATTTTAATGGAAATTGAAAAGCATTAATAGCAAGACATCGATTGCTTCAGAACACTAAGAAAAATCAATCACCTTAACTAGTTATCTTTATAATGTTAAACATCAATCAAGTTAACAGGTTATCTTTATAATGTTCAAATGTGCAGAACATATACTCTTAAACATTTTCTAATAATTAAATTTTGAAAGTAAGTAATAATTACATTGTAATAAATTATATATGGTGAGAAGGGGTAAAATGAGAATTATGCATGGAATGATTTTGATAATTATATATTTGATTAATTTTCATTTAGTTTGATATTTTAATTCTATCTTTGAATTATCATACGCAAGTACTTTTTATTTGGTTATTTGTTATGTTGTTGTGGCGGAGCTAAGACCTTAAAGTATGGGGATAAATAATATTAATAGTCCAACGGTTAACAGATGTAAAGTTCTTAAAAAGTATAGAGGCATTTGGTAATTAACTATCATTAGGTCCCATATAACTTAAAAATATTAACTGGAAACATATGCATACAATCAAGAACAAATAACTTTGCCATGATATGTTGCTTAGATGACAATAACTAATTTTCGCATGTTTAATTATGTAGAACTTTATAGTCTTAATTAAATGGAAATATTATTCGATAGAAATTTAAATATTTTCGTAATTTTGCAAGTTAATGATGTTTACATGAAATCTAAGCATTATAACAGAATTTTTTATTACATAATTATATGACATACTATGAAAAAAGTTATATTAAAAGTAGGAACAACGTTATTTACACTTTGCTTTTACATCTGATTTTTAAAAAAAAAAAGTTCAAATACTTTTTGTATAAACTCACTTTTTCCAACCTTAATTAGAGTACTTAGAGCTTTCAAAAATATATTTTCTTGTTTCACTACATAATTTTATATAAAATAAATTTGAAAAAATAAAAAGTGATCGATTTTTAGATTTATTATAAATTTATTAAGATATATACACACACAGCGAAAGATTAATTTTGTTAATACATGTGATGATTATGATAAATAATTTTTATAATGTATGTATATTATTTTGTATTAATTCTATAAAACTTAATTATTAAAGATAATAAAATAAAAATAATATCCATATTACTTTATTTATTGACTTGTGTGTATTATTTTATATTAAATGTTACATGTCATGTAGGAAATAAGAAAATACAATATTAAATGAATAATATAAAACAAAATTAATAAAAATTTATATATATTTCTACATAAGAATATAATTTTATGCAAATTCTTTTTTATAAAGCATTGTAAATATATAAGAATTTTAAAACTTTTTAAACTTGAATGTAATTCAATTAAAAGTATTCAATCTAATTATATTATTTTATAAGAATTTCACTCTAATGTAAATACCTTATAAATTATTTTTATAAATATAATTAACATATAAAACTATTAATTATACACACACATACACACACACACACACACACACATACACACACACACACATGTTTTAATTGGTTAGATTGTCACTTAGTCATTAAACTTTATTTTTCTTAAATTAACTGTTATATGGATTTTTTTCTTGGTAACCATTTATAAAATTAATTAAAATTTTTACTGAAATACCACATTAAATTAATACACATAAATTTCATGCTAGTTAGAAATGATTAAATGGAATAAAAATTTACTTTACAAGAGAATAATTAAAAAAATTATACATAAAGAACAATTTAAAAAAAGTATAAAATTAATTTAAGTAAAAAAATCTTACAAATACTAAAAGCTACATATATCAAGTCGTTAATTCATTATTTACTTTGTGAAATATATATGTGTGGATCCTATAAAAGGAACATGCTAGGGAGAATCTTCAATTAGATGTTTAAGAGAAATAATAAAGGCTTATTGATAATACCCTGAGTTACATAAAAAGAAAATGGTTCGATCATGCATGATTCGATCAGTACACATGTACTTAGGTTGGGTCCAACTGATCACATGCTCATAAACCCATATGGATGTATACATGCCTGACTCATATAGTGTTACACACACCAGGTCAATCCAGAGGTCGCCTAACCATACATGGACCATAGTATCAGACAAAATATTCCTAGGATGAAGCTAACCATGCTAGAGTAACCACACAAATTGGGATTAACCCTAATAAATGTTAATGAGAAGCACATCAAGGGAAATATATAAGTATCTCCACCTTAACTAAGATCCTATCTCTAAACACATTATTACTCTCTCTACTTTTCCCAATGCACACTCTAACTTATGCATTGAAGTTACCTTTCACTGTTCGCGACCAGTGTCTTTCTTATAGGCTTAATCGAGGACATAAGCTTAGTTCACAAAATCAAACTAATCGGCTCACCACTTTGCTAGATCTAGCTTTATCATTTGGTGCCTTCGTTGAGAGCTCAATATGGCATATCTACTAGGTCTATCAGAGTATCATAAAACTCTGAGCGTGATTAACTTCCTATCTTCTAGGATCTTAACAGAAACACCTCAAAAACAAGAACACCTATCACTTTAGAAGTTTTATAATAGCTTCTATAAGGCTTTAAAGAGTATATATGTTTAGAACCCATTAAGAGCTACAATTTAAAAGGGAATAAGAGGTAGCCTCTAAAGCAAAATAGGATAAAGGATGCTAATTGAGATTAAAGTCACACTCCAGGTCATGGATAATGAATCTAGATGAAAAAAGTCAAAAAGATGTAAAAAGAGTGACACTCAAAGCAAGAAAGATTAGCAGAAAGGTAAGAACCCAGTTGTCAATAAAGATGGGTAATGATATGCTTGTTAAAGCTAAGAAAAGGTTTAAGCTTAGGCACCTCAAAAAGTTAGACTATGATGGGAACATAAATTCACTACTTAAATAAGAGATATAAGAAGTTTCTTTACTTTTCATTTTTATGAGAAAAAGATAAAAAAGTACAAAGGGATGATCGGCCCTACGAAAACACCTCTTTGAATACATAACCCTAAACACATGTAGATCTTTAATGATGCTATAATTTGTAAAACATCTCATGCTACACTAATAGATGACACCTTAGACTAGTTCCATGATTTACCTCTAGGAATGGTCACCTTCTTCAAGTAATTCTCTGAGTTATTAGATTTGTTATTCAAATGAGAGCTAAGAAAATTATGATAGACTTGTAAGGTAATATACAAGAGGACAACAAAAGTTTATTGGATTTCATTGAAAGATTCCAGGTAGTGGCCTCTAACATTGAGAACTTACATAGTGAAGTGGTAGTTATCACCATGATAAACAATGTGAGAAACATATGGTTGTATAACATGTTGATGTTAGATTAGCCAGCTAATTTTGCAGACCTAATTAATCAAGCATAGCACATAACTCTCGATGACACGAGTAGGGTTAATGGGGGATACAAACCTAGAAGGAAAGCAAGATCCCCTCTCAAAATTCATTCAAGAAAAAGCCTATCTAGGAAAAGCCCTAAAAGGCATTGCTCCCCTAAAAATAATTCCCTCACAAGGAAGAAAAAAGAGAAAGGCTAATCAGCCACTCAGCAAACTAATTTTATGCCTTTGAATACCAATATACAAAAATCTTGATCTGGATCAAAGTAATCATGGCAAAGTCAATTAGCAAAAAAAATGGATTAAATAACCTATGAAAGGAGAGATAAAAATAAATATTGTGAATTCCATAAAGATGTAAACCATTGCACAAATGAATAAAGTTGTCTAAAGGATGAAATAGAAAGACTAATAAAGAAAGGATTGTTAAAGAGATTAATTAGGAAGAATAAGCAAGAATCCTTTTATAGTTTTAATGATAATTTTAACTCAGACAATGAAATAAGGAACCCAAATGATGTCAAGCCTGATAGCGAAGTGCAGAGGTAATCAACATGATCATAGGCGATCTCTCTATGAGAAAACTCCATCAAAAAGGAAAATGATAGCAAAAAGAGTATTTCTCTTAGTAAAATTCGAGGAAATATCTACCGTAACAATTCTAAAAGATGGCATAAAAGATGTGAAGATCCCACACGATGATGCTATAGTGATATAAGGGTATATTGCCAACTTTTTGATAAAAAAAATACTTATTGATAATGGGAATGCTATCAACATTATGATGCTAGATGCATATAAGAGGATGAACTTTCCCCTTAAAGAGCTAACTAAGATCCGAATGTCATTAATCGAGATAGGCAATGCTTCTGTCCATGTCATTAATTTGTAGATATGCACATAAAGCTTGGAGAAAAAGAAATCTCTCATGTTTTCAAATGCAATTTAATGGTAATTGATATACTCTTTTATTACAATGTTATTTTTAGGAAACCAATGTTGTTTGAAACAAGTGCAGTAATTTGCATTTGATACCTATGATAAAAGTTCCCTATCACACCCCAATTTTTGGTCCGATTTACATGAGGATAGAGTTAGAATTTAAAGAAAAAGTTGGAAATGAAATAGACATATGGTTCGAGTAGAGTCAGTTGGTGTGAACAACTAAGCAAAAAATGGCAAAATAACAAAAAGGAAAATATATAAGAACTAAGGGCAAAATTGGAAATGTACATTTGGTGGCCATATGATGAGAGGACCAAGTGTAAAAGGATTAAAAATATGAACTTAGCATGTGGGGAATATAAAAACATGGAAAGAATGAGGTTTGAGTTAGGGACTTGATGAATAGTGACACCCGAGCTTGAATAGTACTTTTCAAGCCCAAGTGGAGTTGACCCGACCATATGGTAGTATAAATTATAAGATGAATTATGGTGTAATTTGAGAAGCATTTAAGATCATATAAGAGGTTAAAAATCAAAAACGAAATCTAAATTACAGTTGGGTGTGAAGAGTAACCCTTTAGGGCTAAATCGAAAAATTTCAAAAACGTGCTCAAAACAATTTGAGACTTGCACATTCTGATACTAAAATAATTAGAGAAATTGAAAAATCATAATTCCATAATTTACTTACAAGTAAAAGTATTAAAAATAAATTGAAAAAATTAAATAAACGGAAATGACAAATATAAGATAAGCATGACAAGATTTTTATGTAGGATGCATTGTGGCCCTTGGATTCAATAGTAAACCATGAGATCTTGACTTGGATTCAATAGTAAACCATGAGATCTTGACCATCCAAAATTAAAATAAATTTATTAATTTTAAAAATAATTATTAGATATTGTAAAGGAATATACTCATGGAATTAATCTTACCTTACATATGTAATGCCCCTTTTAATCTTAGCCATTGATCCATCTATATAAATAGAGAAATAATATAAAATATTCATTTGATTTCAGCCAAAATCTCCCTCAATTCCTCCTCTTCATAGCCAAGATTCTCCCCCTTTTACCATCCAAAAATCTCACTTTAATTCATCATAAAATCCAACCCTATTATACTAAATTGAAAGCCCTCTTTCTCCATTACTATAGTCTTCTCAAAATACATAAAAGGAGAAAGGATTTTAAGGAAAATAATGGTGAAAAGATATGGATTAAAGCTTAATTACGAGAAAATGACTATGGAAGAATGGATGATGAAGTAATGATATTGAAGAGGTGTAGATGAAGATTTAGTGGATCAAAGCTAAAAGAGGTATGTGTATTCTTTTATCATGAAACTTGTTTGTTCATGTGTATGAAAATTTTTTATATTATGAATGGTTATAAGATAGTGATTCAATAGACATGTAATTAAGGTCTAAATAAGGATGTAAGAAATTGGAAATTACAAAAGAGAGATTAGATATGTGAGCTCTCTATGTGGCCAAATGGTAGGACTAAAGGAAATAAAGGAGAAGTGATGAAAATACTTGCGTATTTGTCATAACTATGGTTGGAATTGATGATAAATTGATAAAAGTGATGGTATAATTAGGGTAGCATTTTTCCTATTTGAGCCAAAACATGAAATAAGTAAAAAAGGCTTGAATTAATAAAAGCTTACATATCTAAATAATGAGTTATAATAATATAGCATATGAGTCATAAATATAAAAAAAAAGGATTTATGCGACCTAAGTTACATGATCCGAAACTTAGAGAGTTATTTGGATAGTTAGTAGGTTGGAATAGATATGTAAAACCTTATATATTGATGGACTAAATACTTGTAATATATATAAGATACATAAAGATATATTTATATGAACATATATGAATAACCAAATAAAAAGACATGTAAAATAAAAAGTATATGTGTATCATTGAAAGTAAAGAATTATTTACATGACAAAAAGAAAAAAAAGTAATATGCATATGATAAGAAATAAATATGTATGTGAAAGCATACGATGGATATAGAGAAATTGATTGAGTTATAGCAAATGTAATTAAAATTAGTAAATTGATACTTAGATAGTACTGTGTAAATTATGAGTGTAACTAAATGTAAAATTTATATGCTAATATGAAACATAATGCAATAAGTAAATAATTGAAGAAATAAAAGGTTAAATAAGAGAAAAATAAAATAAGAATTATTAATAGTATATAGAGACAATCATTAAATTAATTAATATGTAATAAATATCCTTAAAAAATAGATATATGTATATATGTATATATGAATGTGTGTATGCTGGTATGTATATATTTAAATAAAAAGAAATAAATTATATAGGGATAAGAAAAACATATAGGTATATGTAAATGAATGAGGATTTTAATTAATAATAAAATTAAGTAAATAGAAAACAAAATGAATTGAATAAATTCTATTTAAAGAAAATTTTGACTTGAGATAGAGTATAAGGAAATTAATTAATAAAATTAAAGTAAGATTAATTATACGAGGAAAGAATATATATGGACCAAATAAATAAAATAAAATGGTATAGGTATAGACATAGGTTACCAATTGTAATTTTTAAGTACTAAGAATAATAAGAATATATGGAAATAAAAATTGAATTTTAAATAAAAAATTTATAGTAAATAAATATTTGGATATTCTAAATAAAGAGAAATCTATGGAAGTAACTGATCATTAGTATAAGAAATTATATATAATAATATATTAAAAGATATTAGAAAAATAGAAGAAATTTTGTGAAAAGCAACATGCAAATAAATGAAAGTAAAATAAGATTATAACATTAATAGAAGATAAAATGAATTAATTAAAAGTTTTATAAATAACAAGTGTATGAATAAATAAAATTCTAAAGTAATAAATAGGAAATGATTATAGGAAAATATAGCTAACACGAGAATATGAAATGAAATAAATTTATTTTTATAAGTAAGGAATCAAAACTTATATGAAAAGAAAAAGGATTGAGCTATATGTTATAAAATACATCCTAAGAATTAATATACAAGTAATATGTAGTGAGTGCAACCATTAGAAATATGAAATAATTGCATGATTTATTTGTTATAAACTTATTTGCATTTGAATATAAATTTTTATGGATTTATATGTATATATGTGAATCCTATCAGTGTATGGTTATGTATTTAATGTTTGACTGAATATGTGAAGTACACAAATATTGGATTATAATTGAATTGTAACATACTGTATAATAGATAAATAAGTAAGCATCATAGAACATCATATACTAATATATGAATAACTCTACAAATTAATAATAAAATAAGATATATTATCACCATATGCCTTGATAATCTAGATAGTTATGGTTAGGATAGGTTGAACAGTCAATTATGGATCATTTGTTTGTAGTTGCATATTTGTACTCGTACTTCAGTGTATATTTGTTATTTAGGGAGAGTGTTATTTTCTCATATTTGCTATTTGGGCATGCAATGCCATATTTATTATCTGGGACACTTCGAAGTCATATTTGTATATCCTGCATCCTGATAAGGATAATTGTATAGCATTATCAGGGGAAAAATAACCTGAAAATATATGACAATAATGAAAACATTAAACATAAGTTTATACAAGTTAAATAGTATAGTTAAATAAAGTAAAAGACAATTATAAGAAATAAAGGTATAGTTATATGAACAAAAGCTCTATTAATATAATTAGTTGAATTTGTATAAGACATTATTAAGTTAACAACATACTTAGTAATTATAGTTTAAAAATTTTAAATGAGTATGATAATAAATGAAAAATAGATAGTAAGAGTTACCTGATAATAAAAAAATGTATGAACTTAAATAATTAACTATTACCATACACGTGTTTAAATAAATAAAACAAATGTAGAAACTACAGTTATGTGAAAAAGGATACACATACATAAATAAATAAAAGTGATATAGATAGTATAGTTATATGAATAGAAGATTCCATATGAAACATATGAGCAAACGAGTATATTGTATATGATCCTAAAATGTAATTTACAATAGATGAAAAATGATATATGTTAGTTATCATATAGTATATAGACTAAAGATGTAAAATAGGATATAAGTTAGGAATAAAATTGCTAAATAGTAGAAATTATTAAATGTAATAATAATATATGGCAGATAGATATAAAGAAATGTGTATAAAATGGAAAGGTGAACGAAAAATGATAAGTGAAATATACAAGAGATCATAACAAATAGTACAAGATAGATATTAGTATAGTAATTTGGTTTATAAGACTATTAACAGTTATTTGAAAATAAAATAGAAATATAATGATATAGATATAAGAAAAATGAACAACAATTAATGATTGTAAAAAAATATAGAGACAATAGTTAAACATGGGGCTCACACGTCACCCGAATAACCCGAAAAAGCTCGATTTTGATAGAAACTTAGGAGAATTTTTAAAAATCACTTGAACCTCCAAAAATCATTGCATTTATTTTAAGAATCCTCAATTAGTCCCATTTAGGGGCTTGTAAAATTTCACAGCCAAATTCCACCAACAGGACAGTTGATCAATTGCCTTAGTTTATGTGCAAAACCTTGAAATTTAGAAAATTTTCAAACGACCTTGGAATTAAAAAATTCTTTCACCAATAGACTTAAGAAAATTTTTAACCTTTAGGGTGTGGCATTTTTAGGTTTATTCGAACACATCCTAGTTCATTCTCGGCCCGACTCCACTAAGCCTAAGGCCCACTGGTTTACAGCCTAAAATAATTTATTGATTCTACTAAATCTTTAAATTAAGTCAATTTCATCATTTTATGGCCCCTCAAAGTTTCATGATCAGTACCATTGCCTTGAGCCTCTTGAAGGTGACCTAACACTCTGGGGACACTTTCTAGCCTCAGTGGTACTATTCATAGAGCTTCGATTTATGAGCATTACACTTTCGAATTGAGTTTAATTTATGGCATATAACTTTAGGGTCTATTATTGGGATGTCTTTTAGAGAGTCAACAAAAGTGGATTTGTTGAGAATGAGTACCTTTATCACTTTTCTTCTATTGGCTTAGCCATTTGGCTCCCGATCAATGCCACCTACCTAAGCGCTATGTCTACCTTCATTACTTCTCTTTCCACTGGCTTTAGGTACCTTAGCTTTGGTTTTTCAATTGGGTTAGTTGAGAATGTTCCTTTAGAGTCTTTGATTGTGATTATGTAGGCCTTTTGTGTGGCCTTTTGATTTCCTCTAACTATCGCAGCACCTTTTGTTGTAGGAATGTAACACCCATATACCCAACTGATAAACTAGTTCAAGTACAAAATGCCATATTACTTATTTGATTATTATCCTTTATCATATCATTTAGATCCTTTTTCTGGTCCTCTCACTGTAACTATTCTACTTGATTCATATATTAATTCGGACACCATTGACATATATCATATATGTGCCTAGCATTCATATTCTTTAATAAATACATACAATACTAAGAAAGTGTTTATAACATTAAAATTATCATTCCACATAACTTTCATATACAAGTTTTGTTCATATACAATACCTCTGAAACTATTATTCATATACATGTGTTTTACATAACATTTACACAATCACAGATGTAAAAATAATTTAGCAAGCAAAATGCTCATAGTGGACTTTTTTTTACCTATATATCTAGCCTGTGAATTACTATTATTGTTAGAACTTGATCTATTACTTCGTCTGGCTCAATCAACAACCTACACATTAGCAAAAAAGCTAATGCGCTGAGTAAAGTTGCTCAATGGCTTATTCTAATACTAGGAAACTTGTGATCATTCCCGTGCCACCTCAGCTAATATAAAAAGCCTAAGGTGACACATGGATAGCCACTTCGCCATTTCCACTCACCCTCTACCTTTCTTCTTTTTTTTTCCTCTTATTGCAGCTGATGCCATTCTAGCCAAAATTCACCATTTTTATCCCCCTCCACCTTTCTTCTTCTTTTTTCCTCTTGTTGCAGCTGATGCCATTCTAGCCAAAATTCACCATTTTTATCCCCTTTTTACAAGCTTTTCTTATGTCCATTGCCACCAAAAATAATCTTAATATGTTAGGAATGGATTTGTAAAGGTGTTGGAGGCCATAGGAGTGGCTAGAGCTCAATGAAATTCAAGATAGCTTAAAGTGTTCAACAAATAGGACTAAAAGGGCAACTTTTTATGTGTAAGTATTTCATCCCTTTTTATTTTATTTCCTAAGGAATTTGATGATTCTAAGAAGACTTATGTGATTAGAATTTGATTTGGATGAGTGTGTGATTTTTGGTATTTTTTTGAAGGAAAGGTGGCATGAATGGAGGAGAGGAAGAATTGAAGTGTGCTTGGGATTCTTTCAAGTTTGAAGTGAAGATTTCAACTCCCTTGGCAACGAGGTAAGTGAATTTAATCCATTCAGAGCATGTGGGGTTGATTTGCCATAAATGAATCTTGGAAAACTTGTATGGAATTGGTAGAATAGGTGGTTTAAGTGTGTGATTTAATAGACTATGTGTATAATTATGCTATTTATGTGTGGAATGAATGATTGGGAGGATGTTTGGATGAAAAGAATAAATGGAAGGTTGAGTTCTCTACTTAGTCGAGAGCTTTGTGTGTGGGTACATGGCTTGAAATGGTGTTATGGCATGTTAGTTAAGGTATATGGCATGTAATATACTTGAAATGTATGTGTAGATAGGGAGAATTAGGAGTTTATATGTAGGTCCTCTTGTTGGCCGAGAGGTTCTTTGATTGGTATGTGAGGTGAATGTCATATATACATGACTTAGGGAATGGTTTTTGGCATGCCATTGAGGGAATGGGAGGTGGTGGTAAAGATCATGATGAATTAAAGCTTGTGTGTGGTGTAGGTAATTTGGTCAAGGCATGTTTATAAGGTATGTTAACCTAATTTGCATGGTAAAGGCATAAAGTGTGTATAGGCATGCTTGTGTGTTGTCTAAGTGTGAATAAATATGTTTGAATGAGATAGAAAGCATGTGTAAGGAAATTTTGAGACTTGTGGCCGAAAGCTTGGCAAGGTAAGTCGACATGAAAATGAGGTATGGTCTAATTAGCATTTGTGTGTGCAATGGCATGGTATTTGTGGCATATTGTATATGACATGATTTAGGTTGAT
>CANXYI012188353.1:0-10503 GCA_948208565.1 Hura crepitans | reverse complement strand
TAAGTGTTTGTTTAAACTTTGAAATTTTATTTTAATTTTTAAAAACCTTTAAAAATATTTATTTTAGTGTCAAAAATTCTCAATTAGGCCCATTAAAGGTTTTATAAAATTTTGTGTCAAAATTCAATACTTAACATGGGTTGCTATTCACTTGTGTAATCTAAAAATTTTGAATAAATACTAAATGACTTCAAAATATTAAATTTCTTTCTCCAATAGACTCATTGGAATTTTTAACCTTTAGGGTATGCCATTTTTAGGTCTATCCGGACACATCTCGGACCATTCTTGGTGCAAACCGAACTAATGTCACTTTTCATTAATTTATAGTGTGTTATAATTTATTAGTTTTACTAAATCTTTTAATTATTTCACTTTCATCATTTTATGGCCCGTCAAAGATTTACGAGTAGTACTTGCCATTTTGACAATTATATAATGCCCTAACATCTCAAAAACACTATTCATAGCTCGAAAAGTACTATTCATAAAACTAAGTTTCATGAGCATTACATTTCTTCCCCTCTTAAAGAATTTCATGCTCGAAATTACATGTGGAAAAAAAGTGTGGATACTATGCTTTCATCTGTTCCTTGCTCTCTCATGTTGCTTCCTCTATATTATGGTGCTTCTACAACACTTTCACTAATGGTATGGTTTTATTTTTCAATTCTTTGACTTCTCTGGCTAACACTTGTAGTGGTTCCTCTTTATATGTCAAATCTAGCTGTACTTGCACTTCCTTTATAGATATGACATGCGAAGGATCATATCGATACTGCCTCAACATCGATATGTGGTATACATCATGTATTTGCTACAATTTAGATGGTAATGCTAGTCGATAAGCCATGGTCCCACATGCTTTGTAATCTCATATGGACCGATGAACCTTAGGCTTGATTTCCCTTTCTTGCAAAATCTAAAGATCTTTTTCCATAGAGATACTTTTAAGAACACTCTGTCACTAACTTTATACTGAATATCTCTTCTTTTTAAGTCAGCATATGACTTCTATCGATTAGTGCCAGCATTCAATCTATCTCTTATAACTCTTACTTTTTCTTTAACATCTCTAACCAAATCTGGTCCCATTAGTTTACTCTCACCAACTTCACTCCAACAAAGGGGAGTTCTACATTGTTTACCATATAATGCCTTATACGGTGCCATACCTAAACTAGCTTGATAGTTGTTGTTACAAGCAAACTCAGCTAGTGACAAGTATTGATCCCAACTTCCTTTAAAATCAATTACATAACTACGTAACATTTCCTCCAATACTTGTATCACTCACTCTGACTGTTCGTCAGTCTGTGCATGGAAAGCTATACTAAAGGCTAATCAAGTTCTTAAAACACCTTGCAACTTCCTCCAGAACTTAGAAGTAAAGCGTGGATTCCGATATAATATTATAGTCACCAGCACTCAATGTAGCCTCACGATCTCTTCTACATAAAGTTGTGCTAGCCTATCCAATGAATAGTCCATTTTGACAGGAATGAAATGAGCTGTCTTGGTCAGTTTGTCCATTATCACCCATACAACATCACATTTAGTTCTTTTCATTAGCAATCCTATAACGAAGTCCATAGTAATCATTTCCCACTTCCACTCTGGAATTGCTATAGGATGTAACAATTGATATAGAACTTGATGTTTAGCTTTTACTTGCTGACATGTTAAACATTTATCCATATATCTACCACATCTTGCTTTATTCTTGACCATCAGTAGTAAGGTTTCAAGTTCAAATACATTTTCGTACTCCCTAGTTGCATAGCATATAGAGCTTCATATGCCTCTTGCAATATTTTCTTCCTCAATTCATCAACCTCAGGTACACAATTTATCCTAATAATAGTGGCATTTATTCTCCTTAAGTTCAAATCAAATGGTCTTCCCCTCTTTAATCTTACTTATCAGTTGTTTAATCTATTCATCCCTTTCTTTTACTTCTTTTACTTGTTACCTAAAATCAGGTTTTAATTGCAATACTATTAAGTTCATATTATCTTGAGTATATTCTACTCAAATTTTCATAGATTTCATAGTAGCAATAAACTTCTGACTCAAAGCATCTGTAACTACATTTTCTTTCCATAGATAGTAGTCAATTAAGCAGTCGTAATCCTTTATCAACTCCATTTAATGTTGTTGTCTCATATTCAATTCTTTCTATGTTCGAAGGTACTTCAAACTTTTGTGATCAATGTAAATGTAACACTTCTCACCATATAAATAATGTCTTTATACTTTCAAAGCAAACACTATTACTGGTAAT
The DNA here is from genome assembly GCA_948208565.1 of Hura crepitans. Classification (NCBI taxonomy): domain Eukaryota; kingdom Viridiplantae; phylum Streptophyta; class Magnoliopsida; order Malpighiales; family Euphorbiaceae; genus Hura; species Hura crepitans. Next base: position 8,219 of record CANXYI012188353.1, on the reverse strand, counting down.
TCTAGATCATGTGTTGATAGTTCCGTTCATATGGCTTTAATTGTCTTGAGGCTAAGCTATCACCTTTCCCTTTTGCATCAATACACACCTAAGTCCATTATGTGAAGCATCACTATATATCACAAAGTCTTTCCTTTGCTGAATAGGCACTTCAATCAATATCACCTTAAGTCTATCAAAATGTGCCTAGCACTTGTCATCCTAGACAAATTTTACATATTTTCTTAAGAATCTTGTAAGTGGTGTTACAATCATAGAAAATACTTTTCACAAATCTCCTGTAATATCTTGCCAATCCTAGGAAACTATAGATCTCTATCACATTCCTAAGAGGATTTCAGTCTGTCAGATTCTTTAATCCTCAGCTAGTGATAACTCAATCTCAAATTAATCTTTGAGAACATATTGGCTCCTCTGAACTAATCAGACAAATCATCAATTCTAGGTAGTGAATACTTGTTCTTAACTATCACCTTATTCAACTGGCTGTAATCAATAAATAATTAGAGTGTTCTATCTTTTTTCATCACAAATAACATCGGTGCTCCCTAAGGAGAAACACTAGGTCTAATAAAACCTTTTTCTAACAATTCTTGCAATTGCACCTTTAATTCTTTCAATTCTACTAACGGCATCTAGTACAGAGTAATAGACACTAGGGTAGTACTTAGATACACCTTAATCTTAAACTCTAATACATGTAGTGGTGGCAATCCTGAAGTCTATTAGGAAAGACATTAGGAAAGTCCAATACCATAGGTATCTAATCAAGACTTGGAGTAGGATTATTAACATCAATGACATAAGCAAGATAAGCTTCACATCCCTTTTAAATGAGTTGCCTTATTGTTATAGTTGAAATTAGATTTGACAAGGAATCTTTCTCACTATAGACTATCACATCACTTCCCTTAGTTGTCTGAATGGTAAACTTCTTCTATTCACAATCAATCATTACTTAATGTTTAGACAACCAATCCAAGCCTAATATAACATTAAACTCATGGAAGGGGAGTTCAATAAGGTCAGCTAAAAACACTATATCTTAGATCATCAGAGGAAAACACCTATACAATTGATTCACTATCACACTATGTCTAATTGAATTGCTAAATAAGATGTCTACATTCACAGGTTTAGGGTCTAATCCCCTATACAATGCTTGTGCAAAACATATATATGAATGTGTATATCCTGGATCTATTAATGCCAATATAGGAGAGTCAAGTAAATAGAATGTACTAGCAATCACATCCGATGCCTCAACTTACTCATAAGCTCGGATTGCATACTGATGAGCTAGAGCTCATGTCTCAGTTCTAGTCCTCTGACTCGAGCTTACCTTATCAATCATATTATCTCTCTAGCCTCTACCATTTGTTAGTGATGATGCTTGTACATCAGCTAGCTTTTATGGGCAATCTCTATGGTAATGTTCCTTCGAACCATAATATAAAGCATTCACCTTTCTTTGAGAACAAACACTCTCCCCAATGCTTCTTTTTACAAATCACACATTTTAAAGGTGGATTCCTAGCAATAAACCTCGTAGCACTAGAGGCTTGCTCAGAAGGTTATGGCCTAAATTCTGAAGCCTGACCCTACCTTTGATTCTAGACCTGTATTTATGACTAGCCTTGTCTCCATGATTGTTGTGTGGTCTAGGAATCTTTCTACTTCTTTCCTCTCTCAAGTGCCAAACTAGCTTACCCAATTGAAAATGATCTCTTTCTTTGAACAATTCTCTCTTTTCTTTCATCATTGCTACCATTTGATATGTTGTAGATACTAATATAAAAAATTCTCTGATCTTGGGGTTTGCTATCTACATTCTCAATTCAACATTAAGACCATTTTCAAACATCTTACATCGGGCCTCCTCAGCAGGTAAATACTCCTGTGCTCACCTACTCAATTGAGTAAAGTCTTTCTCATACTCAGACACAGACTTCCTTCCTTACTTTAAATCTGTAAACTCTTGCCTTTTTCTATCCAAGTAAGTCTATGAGATGTATTTTTTTTTGGAACTCTTAGAGAAAATAGTCCTAGGTAAGATCAGCAATTGCCATTCTCTCTTTTATGGTCTCCTACCAATGGAATGCTTCTGCTTGAAGTAGTGAAGTAGCACATTTCAAATTCTCTTCTTGAGTACACTCTAATTGTTCTAAAATTCTGGTCATTCTCTCTAACAAGTACTCAGCTTTGGTAGCATATTCATTAGTAGGGCCCTTAAAATCTAATGCTCTCATCTTTTTCAACCTTTCTAGATATGTTTTTTATAGGGATACTAGTGGTGGTGCTGGAGCTGGTGGTGGTAGAGGTGGTGGTGCAATAGCTGTAGTGGTATGCCTTAATAGATCCACTATCTACTATAACAATATTGGTAGAGCTTAAGCTTATGCTTGCTCTTATGCTGATGCCTATGGCTAATATGCTGCATCACTAAGCACCGATGTATTAGTTCTTGCTTTTGCTCCTTATATAGTTGTTGGAGTATAGCCTATTAGCTCTTTGCCTTATTTAGGTAGAGTTAATTCACTCATCATAGAGATACAAAAGAACACACAATAAGCCTTATATAGTGTAACTTAAGTGGGGTATAGACTCTAGACTAGTGTACTCATGTATACTATGCCTAGGAATGCCTAAACCTAGGCTTTGATACCAAATAATGAAATAACCTTACCCAATTCCCGAAGACACTTGATAAGGATGCTATCTTCCCATATGGTCACCTATCCTAAAATTACCCTTAACTTTCATTCATTTAACACTTAGTGATTTCATTGTAATTAACAGATCGGTCTATTATTTTTTTGATTGTGAGTTATTGGTTAAAAAGTATACAAATGTGATATTAGGTATCTAAACATGACATAGAGTTGTATATGCATATGTATGCATGTTTTAGAGGTCTCGAGTAAGTGGAGGCCAAAACTCATTGGTGTAAGCCTTATATGTATAATTGTGAGTTATATATATAAATGACTCGGACATTATGTTTTGTGCCATAATGTCTTTTCGAATGTACATTTGTGATGAATAAAATGTGTGTGCATTCTTTGTTATGGTCGAATAGAAATTTGTATGTTATATGGCTTAGTGATGCGTATGTGGTTAAATAATGCATGTATGTTGCTATATTCCGAAAATGCGTATAAAAGGACATGATAAGCAAAATGTGATAGTTATGCACAACCATGATTCATTTGATGTTATTAGGCTTGTTAATGAGGAAAACAATGATAAAATGTGTGTTTATGTTTTTGAATGAGTTTTCTAGCTTTTACACCTAAGCGATGTGCCTAATTGGTGTTTTGAATCTGTATGAGCCTATTTTTGGCAATTTTATGTTTTTGTTAATTCATGTTGCTTAGCATGATGTTTAAGCATCACTAAAATGTGAAATGGCCATTGGGATATGCGTATGTGTGATATGATAATAAATATGTTATGTATTAAAAATGGCTTATAATGAACTAATCGACCAGTTTAATGATGCCTATATAGTTAGACAACCTTGTATGGATTAGTTGACCGATCAACTAGGATTAGTAGCTACAATGTATATCTTCAGGTAGTAGGCCTTTAGTTCATGATGTGCATTTTTGTGTCCACGAGCACTAACCTTTCAGGCCACTATATAGTGCTACATATGTTCGAACCTTTAGGTTGATACATTTTGTATCCATGGATACCAGTGCCTTCCGGTACACTATTGGCACCTTTAAGTAGCCCGTTATCTGTTATCTAACCTTAGATGGTTGTCTCTTTATTTTGGGCATAAATTAAATAAATAATTATAATAAAAAGGATAATTGTGGTTATAGCATAAATAAGCATAAAATAATGAAGCGTGCCTTTTAAATGATGCATTTGTGTGATAATGAATCATAATGCATGTCTTATGATCGTTAACATGTGATATGAAGTATGTGTATGTTTGTGACTAATAAATGAATATTTAATGCTTTTAATTGAGTTTTATTCATGATGAAAGTGATTATGCGGTGAGCATGGATATCATGTAGTTTCCATGTTACTAAATGCAATTAAATGTTTATATTGCATAATCATGTTTTTATCATAATATGTGTATGTGTATGGTTTAATATGACTCACTTGACACATATAGAATAAATGTATGGTTAAAATTGCTATATCTAGTTAAAGTGATTGCACCACTAAGTGAAATTTTAGCGCATTACCTGTTTGCGACGGTAGGTAATAGAGCATCAGATTAGAGCCAAAGCTTCTATATATCAAGAGAAATAAAGATAACCCCTGTATGGGTATTTTTGTACTTTTTGTAAAAGTGTAATGATGTAAGTGTATTGTGTAATAGTTGGAGTACTCTTGTGATCCCAAAGGGATTGGATCTAATTTGTGTTTTGCAACGGGTTTTTTTTTGTACTCAAATATTTTAACTATTGACTGTGTTTTTCTGCTTCTCGCATGTTTATGAGAAAATTAGTGATATTACATTTGAGAATGCTAATTGACTTGAGCCTAAGGCTCTATGTTTTCAGGAGTTTAAAGGGTCAGGAGGACCCATATGAGATGGAGAAGTGTTCTATGCTTTTATAGAAGTGTTTTTAAGCAATAAAAATTTAGGAAAGTGTCCCGATACAGTAATTACATTGCTAAATTTTTGACACGAAGACCCTAATGTTTACCTTGATATGTGTGCCAAATGATTTTTAATGTTTTTACAACTCTATAAGTCAAGAAGTTGGTTTGTTATTTATTTAACAAAAAGTTTTTGATTAATCAAATTTTATGGGTATGTAGAATCAAATATCAGTATTCGGTGGTGCTAACTATTCAAATGATGTTTGATTAATCAAATTTTATGGGTATGTAGAATCAAATTTTATGGGTATGTAGAATCAAATTACATGTGAGAATGTTGTTTGAGTTGAGCCTAAGGCTCTATGTTTTCTAATGATGTTTAGAGTGTTAAGAGGACCCATATGATGTTAAGATCTGTTGTATGTTTTGTAGAAGTGTTTTTAACATGTTTACAATTTGGAAAAGTGTCCTGATATAGCCATTATGTTTCTGAATTTTTGGCAAGATGAACCTATTAGTTGCCTCATAAAGCATGTCAAATGATTTTCAATGCTTTTACAACTCCATAAGTTAAGAAATTATGTTTTTTTAACAAAAATTTTAAAATTAATCAGGTTTTATTATTAGCAAAATCAGATATCGGGTTGTTGTGGCGCTCCCTACACGAGTCCAATGTATAGACTAGGTAGAAGGTGCCAAATGTCAGTTACAATCATATTTTAAATAGGATAATAGACAAAATAAAAATAGCCTTCATCACAAAGTAGGGAACCTTTCTACTATAGGGTAATGCCTTTTAGGTTAAAGAACTATAACCCCCGTACGTTGAGACTCCGTGAACATTGCCACTAAGTTTGGGAAGTGTGCCTAAGGTGTCGAGTCACTTACACGAGAATCGAGGCAGTGACATTGGTCATGAAACTTTGAAGGGCTTCAAAATGATGAAAAAGTCAAAATTTAAAAATTTAGCAGAATCAATAATTCATTTCAAGTTGTAAGCTACTAATCTATACAATAAAATTTAGTCAGGCCGAGAATGACTTGAGATGTGCCCGGACATACTTGAAAATATCATACCCTGAAGCTTAAAAATTCCACTAAGTCCATTGGTAAAAGAATTTTTAAAATTTGAGGTCATTTGCAAATTCTTGTAACTTTTGAGGTTGGCACATAAATTGAGGCAATCTATAAACTATCTTATCAATAGAATTTGGTCACAAAAATTTATGAGCATGTAGAAAGGATTAAATGAGGAATTTTAAAATAAATGGCATAATTTTTTGAGGTCCTTATGATTTTTTAAAATTTCCCAAATTTTCCACCAAAATTAAACCCTTTCAAGATGGTTTAAGAGGTTGTAGGACCCACCCGTACCAAGCTAGCTAGCCTAAGGGCCATGACACATTTCAATGCATGATGCCAAGTGTGAAAGTCCATTCATAAAAGAAGAATTTCTTTCTTCTCTAATCTATTAGAACTGACGCCATCCTTAGTAAAAAAACCCATTTTCATAATCTTCCTCAATTCAATTTTGAAAATTCTCACCACTATAAATCATTCTTGTATGTTAGCGACATGAAGAAAGAACAATTATAACAAAAGGACTTTTCATGATTTAGTTAAAAATCTGTAAAGGTTTTGTGGTTAGAAGCAATCTAGCAATTGCAATTTAGTGAGTTTTCATGCCTTTTACTTGATTTCCTTGGTTATTTTTGGTTTTTAATGGTTTTTTGTGAAGCCTAAGGTCTAAGGGAATGTATTTGAATGGTTTTTAAGGGAAATTGAGGGACAAAGTGGCTTGAAGAGAAAAGGAGAAGCTACTATGGAAAGGGGGCTAGATTTGAGGTTATTTAAAGGCTTTGAAGTGGTGGCCACTTTCTTCTCCTATAATTTAAGGTATATGAACTTAGGCTTTTGCATTATGCCATGTAGATTTAGGGCTAGAAATGTATCATAGAATTTATTAATTTAGGGGCTTAATTAATTTTAGTTTGAAGTCTAAATGAAACCTTTTAGTGTATGGTTAAATGGATGCTAAATGATTATGGAAATAAGAATTAACCTTGTGAAGATATGAGGTTACTTACTAGTCAAGAGCTTTGGCATGGGTATAGGCGTGTTTAATTGATTGATCTTATGATAGAAAGTGATATTTATTACCTATGGTACATATTGGTATGTTGTAAGTGTGTAGCTAATTGATTTGGCTTGATTGGTGTATAAATGATTATGAATGAACCTTAGGCCAAGACATAACATGTATATTAGGAGGCTTATATGGCATGAAAGTGAACTTGTGTGTGTGTGAATGTGTTGAGACTATGGATGAGAACTTAAATGTGTGATGAATGTGAGGAAAATGCATGATCAAGGTCTATATGTCATTATACCTAAGAGCATTAATAATTAAGATGTTAAGTAGATTTTGGTAACTTGTTTAAAATAAGTAAGTGTTTTGGACCTCAATGAATTAGGACATGAAATGGTTTAATTTGCTTAGCCTAATTAGAGTACATATGTGGATTTAGGAAAGTATGATTGAATGCAAAGAATGGATATTGATAAATGAAAACACACATCAATATAGACTTGAATAAAATGGGCTAAAAGATGGCTTAAATTAAACATGAAATGTAACCTTGAAATTGACCTAAAATCTTTACTAGATCCCTTAGAAGACCCCATAGGTGATGCACACACACCTAAGTCACTAGTACCATTCCTATCATTCCCATTACTTACATAAGTTAAACTTACTTGGTTTCTAAATTCACTTACCATATGTTTTATATCTTATTAAAGTATAGTCATACAAAAATGCCACTTTCAGATAATTATGAGTCATTTCCAAAATCTTATAAATTTTGGCAACATAACGATTGTATAGGTTTTATCCCAAAATTTTAAAAGCTTGTTTAACACTTTTATAAACATTTCAATAAGCTTAATTACATGCCAAATTATCCTTAATATACTCTGGGGTAACAAGGAAATTGCCACATCATTTTAATCCTTTATGATAATATAGCAATGTTCATCCATATATACATGCCATAAACACAATTATACTCATATACACCCATTTTCAACCTAATTCTCATATGTTATCAATTATCACCCATAAAAATCCACTAAGAGTAGTCCTCGGGTACAAGCATGGATGGTATATTTCATTATGATTCCTAATTGAAATTGCCATAATCTTCATTCTAACATACCAAAACAATTCTAAAGTCACATTCTAAGCATTTTAAAACCATGGTAATCATCCAAAATCCATAAAATTAGCAAGCAAATAAAGCCAATTTCTCATATTCTTTGAATCATGTCTCTCTAAATCAATAAGTCTTCACTTAACCATCCCAACCATGGAAGAAATTACTTATAAACTCAATATTTGATCCATCCCAAAACATCATACATCATCTTAGGCACCTTAAAGCATGAAGAAAAGGCTTGAAGTTCACTTGTGAAAAAAGTCCCTTAAATCTTCAAGCACACCAAGCTATCCAGCCACCATGGTAAGCTTCCCCTCCCTTTGTGGGCTTTAAGGTGCCCTCCAGTGGCCACTAACACCTCACACACTCAATTAAACAAGTCTTAGGCATGTCCTAGCATCAAATGGCAACTAAAAAATGCAAGGAAAA
>CANXYI012188302.1:0-13027 GCA_948208565.1 Hura crepitans | reverse complement strand
TGAGCATATTTACTTTGCTTTGCCTAATTCAGATGTATTTGGTAGGTCTGTCTACAAGTCAAGGTATCTCTTTGGAGAAATACTTGCCACTGAGGCTCCTGTTAACTGTGATGTTGTGATTGCTGTCCCTGATTCAGGGGTAGTGGCTGCACTTGGCTATGCAGCCAAAGCAGGTGTGCCGTTCCAACAAGGATTGATTAGATCACACTATGTTGGAAGAACGTTCATTGAGCCGTCCCAGAAGATTAGGGATTTTGGTGTTAAGCTTAAGCTATCCCCAGTTAGGGGTGTGTTGGAAGGGAAAAGAGTTGTGGTTGTTGATGATTCAATTGTGAGAGGAACTACCTCATCGAAAATTGTTAGGTTAATTAAAGAGGCTGGGGCTAAGGAGGTTCATATGAGGATTGCTAGTCCTCCAATAATTGCTTCTTGTTATTATGGAGTAGATACACCAAGTTCTGAGGAGTTGATATCTAACAGGATGACTGTGGAGGAGATAAGGGAGTTCATAGGATGCGATTCGCTTGCTTTTCTACCGCTGGATAGCTTGAAGACATTGTTGGGGGATGATTCTCCAAACTTTTGCTATGCTTGCTTCTCTGGGAAGTACCCAGTTGAGCCCAAAGAAGTTAAAGTGAAAAGGGTTGGTGATTTTATGGATGATGGATTGAATGGAAGCATAGAGTCCATAGATGGTGGTTGGGTTCAAGGACCCAGAAATCAGAATATGGAGATGATTAGTGATATGGGAAAGTTGTCATCGTTGTCATGATAAGAAAGTTGCCCAAATTGATGGATTCTATCATTAAGACAAAGGTAAAAGGAGATGTTTCAGGCATTAAAAATATGACCGTTAAATGCTTCATTAGATTAATTTAGGTTTGAAAAGTAGGGCCTATACAATTTTGATGGATAATTCAATTTAGTCCAAGTACTTGGTTTTTCTGTTTTGGGCAACAGATACATATAATTTGCCTCTGTCACACAAATGTTAACATCATTGTGCTGATACGATTCAAGTTCCTTGTTCATAATGATGAATTATAGCTAAACTGTTTCAGCACTTGCAACGGCAATGCATGGGTATAAAAATTCTCTTGGTTTTGTATGATAGTTAAAATAAGGTTAATTTTTCAGTTATCCCCTTATGGATGAGGTGTTCCATAACATAGAATTCGCATAATATTGTTTTTTTTCTTTATTTTTATTTCTTTTTTAATACTGTGGCTGGTATTAACTAACATTGTTGGCATTGATTGCTGTTTTGGCTACGAGAAAACTCTGCGAACACCTATTTCATTGGATGAGAAATTTTAATAGTTTATCATTTTTTTTTTTTGTATTTATTGGAATAGCATGAAAAGATCAAAAAATTTTATTGAAAAAATATAGTTCAATTATTTTTATCGAAAAATAAAGGAAAAGATTATTTATTTTTTATTCAAAAAATATAGTTCAATTGTTTTTATCGAAAAATCAAGGAAAATATTATTTATTTTTTATTGAAAAAATAGTTCAATTATTTTTGTGGGTCTTTGAATTATAGCGTTTTTAATATTTGATTTTTAAACTTTTATTTTGTTAATTTAAGTTTTCAAATTTTTATTTTGTTATATATTAATAATTTATGTCTTTAATTGGATAGAATCAATAAAATAAAATTTTTTGGCTAACATACACATTGACACTCAATTATAAGGATTTTGACATTTCATTCTTAATTTTTATTCTGATCGTATATTTAGTCATTGGAAGGACAAAAATTAATCAGATAATATTTTTTATGAATAACTTATAATTATATTAATAAATTAAAAAATTAGAATTCTCGACTTTTATATTGCTTTCAATTATTTAACCCCATTCAATCATTAAAATGTATGATTTCTATCGAAATTTTTAAATGATATTAACTTTAAATTATTTATAAAATACTAAGTATATTTATTCATTTATTAATTTTTACTATTTATGTTGAATTCTAAATTTTTTTATATTTAGAATTCTTAAATTTTCACCACATTTTATTGAGTTTTTAAATAATCGTTTTAGTATATATAAAGTTTATATTGATTAAAAAAGTAACATGTGCTAGTTAAAATAATTTAAATTTTATGTCCGTTAAATTAAAATAATTTGAATTTAATATGTAGTAAAATAATTATATAAAAATTAACAAAATATAAAGAAATTCAAAAAGTCAAAAGATAATAAAAATGCAATATAAATCATAATAAATGAGAAAATTGCTTATCATTTTTTAATAATTTAAACTAATTAATGTTTAGTAAAATAGATTTTAAAAATTAAAAAAAATTGTGAAAAAACCGTTAGTTTTTATGGATTTTAAACATAATTATCTTCTAGTTGAGAAGAACATAAAAGTGATATTCAAATTGTACAATTTTTTAATTTGGTTAAAGGAGTCATAGTTTGGAAAAAAACTGTATATGCCTCCTTTTTTTAATAATAATAATTTGCTAACTAAAAAGATGAAAAATAAATCTTTCTAGTAAGTAATTAATTATTCTTTAAAATAAAAAATATATAAAAATTAAAATAAATTGTAACTAAAAAAATTCAAACAAGAACTAAATGTGGCCAATATAAAAGTTTAAGGACAAGATGTCGCCAAAATAAAAATTTAGGGACGAATTGATAAATTTTTATGTCCTAGTTAATATTTATTTACTATTTCACTTACAGGTAATAGTACGCGCTAGTTACATACGTAACTCTGTCCAATTAAGAATAAAATGTATGCTAAAATAAAAATTTAAGAATTTAAATTAATCAAATAAAAATCTAAAAATTAAATATAAAAAATACTATAATTCAGGACCTAAAAGTGGTTTTCGTCAAAAAATGAATTTTTTATACTTTTTTCAAGAAAAATAAAGGGTATATAGGAAAAAAGCAAGGCATAAATCTATGTGGAGAATCCAAATTTAACTGTTCAATTTTTTATTTTTATTTTTTTTTTAAATGATTGAATCATTAAATCATGAATACTTTAGGGAAAAAAAAACAAGAGTTTTATACATAGTCATTTTCCAGGATCTAAATAGCCCAACAAGGCACGTTTTATATGAATTTCTAGCCTGGCTATCGTCCATGCCTCTCATGGGATAATGCCTACAGTCCACATTACTCATTGAATTTAAGGACCAAAGATTCAGCGAATTTCATTTTAAGTGTTTAATTTTAAAAATTTTAATATTTAAATTCAACGAAAATTAAATTTAATTACATATCATATTAAATCGGATCAATCGAACTTAAAAAAATAAATTATACATTTGCAAAATAAATTTACTTATTGACTTGTGCCGGATTCTGCCTTTTCAATAAAAATAATACTATATTATTATAAATTATAAAAATAAACTACTAAAATTTAAAATTATGTAAAATACCACAAAAAATTAACTGTATACAAAAATTCATCTAATGTAATATAAAAAAATTATCAATCTATCACTTTTCAGCATATACTAAATTAACAATTTTCTTAGTAAAAACATTAAATAAATTGTATATCATTTAAAATTAACATATAAATATTGATATAAATACATAAATCTAATATTTAAAATTTTTCTAATTTCATCTAAGGCTTTCAAAAATATATCTGTTAAAAATAAATTAAAGTTGTTTATATAATATAATATTTATGACTAGGGCTTCTAACACTAAATTCAAGTCCGCCCATAAAAAAAACAGGTTTTAGATGGATTTAAGTTCATACAAGAATTTTATTATTTAAATTTATAAATTTTACGAGCGAAAATATCAATCTGAATAAAAATTATGATTAGATAAATTTAATTTATTATACACATGTAATTTTAACCATTTAATTATAAATAAAAAAATATTATTTTTTTAATTTAATAATTTTCATTATTAATTTACGATAAATTAAACTTATTAGATAAGTAATCAAATATATGAATTAACGATTAGATCAGATAAGAATCACTGACGCTGCCTAAATTCCTATTCAAGTTGGTCACCTCCTAATTTGAATGGTCAAAGGAACAGATGCATCGCCTTCCAATGAATATAATGCTTAAGGACATGGCTGTCGTAGTCCTTAAAACGTTTTTGCTGTCAATGAAAATGTGTTTTGGCATAAATAAATTGAAGTAAAGCATTTAAAACATTTTTAGTAAGATTTTTTTTTTTTACCAAAATGCAAAATTTACCATAAATTTTACTTCAGATTTACAAGGCCAAACTTTTTTCAATCAACTTATAGCCCAATATTGAAAGAATATCAATAAACATCAATAAAATTTAATAAATGATTTTGATAATGTTGAAGATATGCACAATAAAATTATACTTTACTATTTTTTTCTAATAATCATATGTCAAAATTTAAAAGTAACAATAATGATTTTGTAAGAAGATTATAGTGAGAGGAGAAAAATGAGAATCATGTAAGATATAAAAATAATTGTGATAATTGTTCTTGTATTTAATTTGATGATTATTCTCATAATTAATTTTTATTTATGGTTGAATAATTCAAGTGTACGTGTTTAAATATGCATAACTTCGTAATTACTAATTATATTTAGATATTATTCAGTAAAAAATTTAAATATTTTTAAGGTTTCATAAGTTATTTGATATTTATATGAAATTCAAGTATTATAATTTAATTTTTATTACACAATTATATAATAAATTATATTTAAAAAATGACGTATAAGCTATTTCACTTCGTTTTTAAATCTCATATTTTAGACTCCAAAATACTTTTGATTAGAAATTTGCTTAAGGATTAGCAAAACTGCGAATCCCACAAAAGTTTGCAAGGTTGTGAAAAAAAAAATCTAAAAGAAAATAGATATATTCCAAACCTCATTTTAGGATTGTATTTATTTAAATTTATAATCATAGGTGACACATATATTGATCTGAAACTATAGATAGAGTAAAAGATTATAAATGAATAGAGTAAAAGATATTACATACATAATCTATAAAAATAATTATTTTTTATATATTCAAAAATTCATTTTAGGATCTTATTCAAATTTATAATTGATCAAAACTATAGATAGCAATTAAGTTGAATTTGAATCAAATCATGATATGTTAGGTTAAAATGGATTGAATTTTAAATGGTCAAAAAATTACGAGTCATAAGTGAATCAAATTGAATTATAATTCAAACGAGTCATTATTAAAAAAATCATAAATAAAATAAAAATATAAACATATCCTATAAAAGCAATTATTTTTTATGCATGCATTACCTATAAAAAGCAGATATTATATAAAAATTAGAAGATAAATATATCTAATAAATCACAAACACATTTTAAATGAATTGATTTAAACAAATCACACAAATCTAACAGATCAAACTATAAACGAATCATAATAAATTTAAATTAATTTTTTTTAAATCAAACCAAATTCATTCGCAAATTGAATCAGTTTTTGTCAATTATAAAAAAACGCCAGTTTTTATCAATTCTAATAAAACCCCATCAGTAAATCTTTTATGAATAAGCCGAATTACAAGTTAGCCTTGGGGAAAATTATTATTCATTTTCACTCCTATTTGAACAGTCCAAGGAAAGAAATCTGCACAAATAACTCCGATCACCCAACGAGGTACGGCCAACAAAAGAATTCGAAATATCCCTTTTTTATTCCAACGACTAGTTCTAGACTAAAATCTAACGATGCCCTCGTGCATTTGTGTATACATATAGAAGAGAAGTATAAAAATGCAGCTTCGATATAACATGAAATTTTGCTGAATTATGTTCTATTTGTTGCAACATTATTTCAAACCTGCATGTTGCAACTCACAGAGCCAGAAGTAATGAAAGTCGTAACTACCAAGTACATGTTGTTAACTTATTAACTACCAAGAATATGCGATAAACTTACAGGATAGAGTGTTTTGTTAATGATTAGAGTATGACTACAGTCTATAGGCAACCGATTCGCTCCGCCTAAATAAAAGTTAAATAACAGAACCAGCAAAGAGAAACAAATATGCCCTCAACAAGCATACGCCATAATGGGCAGTGACCTGGTTTCAGCATCACGAACCAAATATGCAAACAGGTCAGAAGAAATGAATTTGCACAGAAACAATGAATATCAAGTTCTTCCATGAAAATCAATAATAGCCTAAACTAGCCATTCTCAGCTCGGTCGTAAGCATTGGATTTATGCTTTGGTGCAAATGTAAAGCCGTCTGGAACTTTGCCAAGCAACATTTCAGAGATACGAATCTGCAAAAAGGTGAAACATATTAGGCATTATAGTGGGAATAAGTTTAAAACAAGCATTAATCATGAGGATATAAAGTAATGGAATACCCAGTCAGCAGCAGAATCAGAAGCCATTAGTGTTTCAAGATCATCTCGACCATAGTATGAGGGTGGGCGCCAGTTAATCCGCTGTGGAATGATATCCAACAGCCCAACGGGTATATATCTGCATGTATAGCTAAGCCATTCCAACAAGAAATGCCTAGTTGTTTCCACTCCTACAGATGGTAAAAAACAGGTATTACTCATGAGCCTCCAATACGGCAACGTGACAGGGAAACATGCCTTAGCTAGTACGAGAAGCAATGTTATCATATCCATTTCCACTCAATTTAAGGAAACGAGGGAAAAGAAACCGAGTGAAGAGGCAGATTTGGGAAGAACTGAAAAGTGCTGAGCAAGTCTAGTCTACAAGTAAAAATTAGACCTGAGTTGTGGATATTACTTTCATTATAGCAAGAATGCATACCTTTTGTATCACAACCCCAATGTTCAAGGCCAAAACGTACATAATCCTTCAGAATATCTAATCGTTCTCCAGAACTAATGTCCCAATGCCTTTGTTCCTTTATTTCAGTAAATATCCAAGGCTACAAAATGTAATCCAGGTTATTCTTCAGAAGTAAGAAATGGCCTCCCAAGGAAACAACATTCAGTATAACTTATAAAATATACAAGTCAGTCCCAATCCCAAATCACAAACCTTGATTAGTGCTCCTCTTGCTATCACGCATGAAGAGAGCTCAGGGCAGTCAGACTTGTGTTTGTTCCAGTCTGTATAAGAAAAGATATCACCATTTCCAAGAACTTGAAAAGATGCCGGGGCCTTTCTAGCACACTTGTATATGTAGTCCCAATCAGCAAGCTTACTATAGCGTTGCTGACGAGATCTACCATGTATTGTTATAGCATTGGTACCCCAGTTGCCCACATCTTCAATTAATGAGTCAATACGGTTCTTCCCTTCAAAGAAACCCGTTCGTACCTAGAGCAACAGGAAAATGTAGATTAAGCCATCTAAATCAGCCGCAAGAGAACTTAAAGAAACACAGGTTGAAACAAAACACAAACACACACAAGAATAGAAAATTCTAAAAATCCTGAAGACTAGAACAGTGAAAAACTAAAACTCAAGGGTGACATGTTAAACTAAAAAGTGATGAAGATAAACAAAATTGCAACTATGGTGTCAACAGAATCAAAAATTGCTACCTTTATAGTTATAGGCTTATCAACTGTACCAGAAGCAGCAGCTACAATATTTTTCATTCGCATTGGTTTCGTAAGAAGAGATGACCCAGCACCCTTGTTAACAACAATATCAATTGGGCAACCCATATTTATATCAATAAAATCCACTGTACATTCTTGATCAATAAGCTCAATAGTACGTGCCACAGTATCTGGATAAGCTCCACATATTTGTACACCAAACAAATCCTCAGATGAATGACGCCTCAGAAGTGCCCATTCTGAAGCTTGACCCTATCCTCATAAGAAAAATGGTTATTCAAAAATGTTCAGATTCATAATGCAAAAAATAGTGCACATTAGCAAGAGCTCACAAGAAATTATTCCCATTGAATAGGAAATAAAATATAAGAAAGAAACCATTCAACACAAGATACCTTATTGGTAACATGGACCAAATTATTAGCTTTTTGTGAGGATTTTCATAATTAGTACATATATTCAACCTTGGCAAGTTTATACCCTCACCAAGAAAAGACAAAGCTGAAGAGCCAAATCATAAGTATAAATGCCTCTTGTTATTCTTGACTCTACTAATGGAAAAATAAAAGCTAGCATATCTGACAAAAGCTATGAGCCCATTTCGTACCTTCTGTTTTCACACCTTTTGTTTTTGATAAACTAAAAGCTAAACAATATTTTTGTTTTCTAGTTCTCTGATATCAATTTCTCTTTCTACAATCCGTTTCCTAAACCTAGACACAGTAAAGTTGAGAAAATTATCCCAAATATATCTCAAAGCCAATTGTCTACTTTATAGTTTATTAATATAAATAATAATATATTTAAAATTTGTCGCCTTAAATTGTCTTTCTATTAAATCCATGTAAATAAGACCATGGTTTTATACAAGGAAAACACCTAGAATTTAGCTAGTACTCAAGATGTCAAAGCCTTAAACATCAGAAATTGTGAATCAAACAACAAAACAATTGAAATCTATAACAAATGAGAATAAGATTCTTTTACAAATGTTTTCAGTGCTGTCAAGTAAAAAACTAAAAAACCTAAATCCTAAGAAACCCAGGGAAGAGGTAAAATGCAGGAGAATGAAAGAGAGTGTCTTTCCTTCATTTGAAACTAATGAAAGATGCTGAATATATATATATATATATCTGGATGCCATCGACACATACATATATAATTTAAGAACTTATGTCAACTAAATCTTATAATCAAGTGGATGCCAACTAGGGGTGGGCATGGACTAGTTAACTAGTCCGTTGTCTAATTTTCAAGTCCAGTCCATTATTATCAGTTTTTTTAAAAATAAAAACCGTAATCAATCTATTAACAATCGGTTAACCGCTAGCTTTGATCAATTAACCATTAAAAAAATCACATATAGTTATTCAACTATAAAGTATGGAAAAAAAAAAATCAATCCAAAATCTAAACATAAATTCTACGAACAGTAAACATAAAAATAAAAGTTATAAATAAATATACAAGTCATAAAAAGTGTTTCCGATCAATAGAGCAAAATAAAATTACATCAGTGGCTTAATCATCAAGATTTTTGGTGACAAAATATGGCTCTGCAAGATAATTAAAATTTAATTCGAGCTAACATCTAATGATAAAAACATGAATGATAAGATTGAAAGCAAAAAATGAATTTGTACATACACACACACATATGGTAATATTAAGATAAAACTTGTGTGTGTGTGTGTGTGTATATATATATATATATATATATTAAAATTGCAAATAAAGACCGGTTAATCTTTAACCTTTGCTTAGCCATATAATAAAACCGAGTTCAAGTACCTTAACCATAAATTTGAAAAATAAAAACCAAGTCCAAGTCCAAGTGCACTAGTTAACCACAATTTTTGGTTTGGACTCGGCATTTGGAGTTGCGGTTAACTGAGCCTATGTTTTTTTTTTTCCAGCCCTAATGCCATCAGTATCTCAAGTAAAATTTTCAAATAAACTCAGCTGAATAAAAGAAATATAGCATTTAAAATTATTACATAAATATGAAAAGATATAAACCTGCAAAAGATTTGTGCACATTGCCATTTCACCGCAAGTTACATCAGCTCCTAATACTTTGCAAACCCTTCGAAAGGGAAGATTTCCAACAGTAGTCAAAGGTGCAAGATACAGCTTTTCTCTGAAGTCAATAAGCTTCTTTTCTCGTTGGTGTGTTTTCAAAATTTGATCTGTTTCTGTGTTATCACTCACAGCTTTTAATTCAGCTACTAGACCAGATTCCTGGAAATTTTTATCTGCGATAGTTAATCCTGTAGACAAGAATTTAAGGTCAGGTACACGTTATTCAACTCAACTGAACAATAACAACGTTAAAAAAAAGGGGCACTAAGGAAGACAAGCTAAGACAACCATTAGCTTCTTCACCACAGCAACAATTTTCTTCAACAACTGACTTAGCTTTTTTTAGAGGCCTAATGTCATCAGCTTTTATTATTCCACCTTCATTACACTCTCTAGGCATTTCTGAAGAGCGCTGCAATTTATCAGTCATGTCACTACAACCATTCTCAATAGTAGCATGAAAATCAGGCGCAGAAGTCTGATCAGCCTCCTCAACATCCTGCCGTTTGACTCTTGAATTACCAGGCCCCTAAGATAAAGACAACAAGAATGACATGATAAATAGTGAAACAATGTCTCATAAATTCAATGGCAGCAGAACCAAATAAGAAGATAAGCCAAAGCATATGCTAGCATCCCCTTCTGTAAATAATTGTAAACCCAAAGACTTAGTTGACCGAAAACTCAGACAGTTTACTGTTTAAATATAACTGTTCCAGCAAACGGGAACATTATCTAAAACCTTCAAGTTCATTATTGGTTACCTGCATTTACTAAAAATATCTTCCAATTAAAAGCGATTACCGGAGAAAAGTGCAAAGGATCTCATCCTCCACTTGCAGGTTTTTCCAAAACCCCATTCCTCCAGGGTTGATGGCAGGCAGGTCTGTTTCTTGATTTTAATAAAAAGCTAGAAAACATTGTTTCTATCTACTATTACCTCAAACTAATCAAGCTATTAATCAAGTAATTAATTATAAGACAAAACAAGATCAACAGCTTGCTGCTTACGTTTCAAATAATATGAACTAACTGCCATATTAAAATCTTGTACTCTCTGTATGTGTGCATACACAAACAGAGTGAGAGGAATGTAATGATTTATTACCATGAGCCCAAAAGCCTTGAGTTTGGCATCAGCATTAGGGAATTTCATCTTATTCTTCCACAATAGCTTTTGAACATTTTTGTTCAAACCATTAATCTCAGAAGTTTTTCTTCGAGCACTCAAAACATTGCCTCCAATACCGCCTTCATGTGAACCATAAAATCTACAGGCCAATCCATAAGGACAAGGCCCTTCACCATCAGTGAAAGGACATTTCCCCTCTAAATCAGCCGGTTTCTGCATTTTATAACATCCAATTCAATCAAAACCAATAGCAGCCGCTTTATACTTAAATTCAATAAAGTAGCATTAAATATTAGAATAGTACAAGAGCCTTAAAAGCTTCAATGTCATGCCCGAAGCGGCACTTATCGCCATAAGCACATGAAATAACATCCTCACTCTTGGCTACCTCAGGGCAGAGATGCAGCGCAGATTTCTGCTCATATTGAAATTTGAAAAGAAAAAATAATAAATTAAAATTGATAATAATGGAAATGAAAGGTGAACTGCGGCGAGGAGAAAGGATGACCTCACGGCGTTCGCGTTTGAGCTGGCGTTTGGACTTCTTCTCCTTGCCTACTACGGTGGAATTAGAGGCATTGGAATCGGAAACGTCGACGCCGTTCTGGTTGGTTCTAGAAGGCGGAGGACGAAGGAACTCCGTCTTCACTGGAGCTATGGCTTTGGCCACAAGCTCCTCCGGAGTTGGATGACCTCCTTTTGGATTCTCTACTGGCGATTGCTCGGCTATAAGGTTTGAATTTTCAGCGAGTTCGGTCGCTGAGTCTGCCATGTTGAGCGCGTTAACTCACCCAGAAGGAACGGAGCGGCTGTGACAGTTTGCTTTCCTTTGTGCTTTGATATCTTTGCCCTCCAAATCCAATAACAGGTACTTTAAAAAATTGAAAAAACGAATGGGAGGGGTTTAGGGTTTGAGACAGGTAGACAAACGCACAAGGTTGCAGTATATTATGGTCAAGCACGAGCAGGAAGAGATGGCAGTGCATCGGGTTCGAGTACATGATCCATTTCGGATGACTCTGAATAATTGTTAAAGGTAAAATCTATTTTTTAAGTCTTTGAAATTTTCATTTTTTCGTTATTGAAGCTTTTAACCCAAAAAAGAAATTGACATTAAGTCAATGTTAAATATTTGAGACTCAGGAAAATTGGAGAGAAGAAACTTTATGAAATAAATTGGCAGAAAACTAGCATATTTTTATCCATTCATATATAGCCTTTTTAAACAGTACATAAACAAAAAATTAGGAATTAAATAACTTATTTCTAAAGACTATGATTACACAACGTCTACTTAAAAAACCCTAGTCAAAAATAAAGTCTAACTTGTCAACAATCCTCTCTTAAATTGATAGGTGTATTTAATTATTATTTTTTAAAATTTTTATTTTTAAAAAAAAAATTTAGATGTATGTAATTAAAATTTTTAAAATATTTTAAAAATTTAGAGATATTCAATCAATACTTTTAAGTTTTTTTAAAAATTTATAAAAGTTTCAAGGTATTTAATTGTAACTTTTTAAGAATTTAAAAAGTTTACATGTATTTAATTATGACTTAACTTTTTAAGTATAATGATTTTTATGGATTTTTAAAGACTTTTCAGTTAAAAGTTTCTATATTCAACCTTACATTTATCCTTTACTCAACCCACAATCTTTCACTCATTAACTTTTCATAAAAAGAAAAAAGAAAACCGATTCTTAAAAGTTTAAAATTTTTCTTTGTAATCACTTTGATTTTACTTTTACCTTTTAAATTGATATTGTTGAGTGACAAATTAAATTTATTCAAATAAAAAATATATAAAAAATAAATAAAACTTAAAAAAATTATCTCATTTAAAAAAAACTGAACTCATCAAAATATAAAAATAATATATTATTTATTTGATACGCATAATGAAAATTTTAATAAATTAATCTAAAAAAATCGCTCAATTAAATTAAAAAATAAATATTATATTTTTATTTATTAATTATCTTCTTATAAAATTAACTATTTCTTTTATTAAATAATTAAAATAGTTATATGAGAAAATTTAAAGAAAATTATTCAACTTTTAATTAATAAAAAAAACAAAAAACTATCATTAATCTCTAATATATTTCCATAAAATTAAATATTTCTTTTATTATATAATTAAATATTAGCTATATATAAATAAATAGAAAGAAAATTATTTAATTTATTTAATAAAAATCATAAAAATTTATTATTGATCTTTAATTACATTAATTACTATAAAAAATTTGAAAAAAATAATTTTTAATAA
>CANXYI012188263.1:0-10550 GCA_948208565.1 Hura crepitans | reverse complement strand
TAAACAACTTTTAAATTATTTTATAGTTAAACTTTACCTTGGTCACTATTCACAAGACATTGCTATAAAAACTTTATTAGCATTTTTAACCAATCATATGACTTTTGATTTATTTTAAACTTTGCCCAAAATTATTTTATGATTAATACTTTTATCCAATAGCTTCAGTGCATCCTAAGTCTCGAGAATACTATTCATCCTAGGAAAGTACTATTCATAAAAGTCAAGATTTTCAAGTTGTTATATTACTTCCCTTATTAAAAGAAATGTCCTCCTTGACATTACCTGATTTGAACAGATAAGGATATTACTCTCTCATTTGAGCTTCAATTTCCAATGTTGCTTCCTCCATCCATAGTGCTTCCAAGCAACTTTCACTAGTAGGACTACCTTATTTCTCAGTTCTTTAACCTCTTTGGTAAGAATTCTAACAAGTTCTTCTTCATAAGACAAATCTAGCCTAACTTCAACTTCTTCTATAGATAAGACATGTGTTACATCAGACCTATATCTTTTAAACATGGAGACATGAAAGACATCATGAATTTGCTAAAGTTTTAATGGTAAAGCTAGTCTGTAGGCTACTAGCCCTACACATTTTATCACTTTATATGGCCCAATAAACCTTGGACTTAGCTTTCCTTTCTTGCCAAAATGTAGAACCTTTTTCCATGGCGAAACCTTTAGAAACACCTTGTCTCCCACTTTAAATTCAATGTCTTTCCTCTTAAGATTTGCATATGAATTCTATATGTCAAAAGTTACTTTCATTTTATCTCTAATGATTTTCACCTTCTCTTCAGCATCATTGATCAAATCTAGGCCCATGAGCTTTATTTCACTAAGCTTACTTTAACATAAGGGAGTCTTTCACTTCCTTTCATATAGCATCTCATAAGGAGCCATTCCTAGACTTGCTTAATAACTATTATTATAGGCAAACTCTGCTAATGACAAATAGCAATCCCAGCTACCTTTGAACTCGATAGCACAACTTCTTAACATGTCTTCAAGCACCTAATAAAGATGCTTCATCATAAGCATAACATCATTCATACACCAACATACAATCACTCAAAAATCAAAAGATTACCTAAATGACTTTTTTTAACTATCTGTTAGTCTATGAAAGAAATGCCATGCTGAAACTCAACTGAGTACCTAAGGCATTATGAAGTTTCTTCCAAAACCTCAAAGTGAATCATAGATCCCAATATGATATAATTAAAGATAGCACTCTATGCAATCTAACGACCTTATCAATGTATAATTTAACAAGCTTCTCTATTGAATAGTACATCCTCACTTGTATAAAATAAGTTATCTTAGTAAGACAATCTACCATAACCCACACCAAATCACAATTCCTCCTTGTCATAAGCAATCCAACCATAAAACCCATGGTGATCTTATTCCATTTCCATTCTAGAATTGCTATAAGTTGTAATAATCCAGATGGAACCTAATGTTATTCCTTCACCTGCAGACAAATAAGGCACTCAGTCATGAATTCTGATGCATCTCTCTTCATACAAGGCCACCAATATGACAACTTCAAATCTTAGTACATTTTCGTGCTACTCGGATGTATAACATAAGGAGCATTGTGAGCCTTATTAAGAATCTATTTCTTTAACTCTTTAACATTTGGTACACAGATTTTATCATGGTAATATAGGCAAACATCATTCTTCAGCTTATACTCGGTAGGCTTTCACTCTTGGATGGCACTTATCACACTCATAAATCTGTGATCATCCTTTTGACTATCTCTAACTTACTATAGTAGACTAGGCTTGACCTGCATTTCTACTAATAAAGCACTATCAGATATAAACTAAAGGCTAACATTCATAGCTCTCATAGCTACCATGAACTTCTTACTAAGTGCATCAGCCACTATATTAGCTTTGCCAGGATGATAATTAATTAGATAGTCATAATCCTTAATCAATTTTATCCAATGCCTCTGCCTCAAGTTTAGCTCTTTCTGTGTTGGAAGATACTTCAAACTTTTATGATTACTGTACACATAACATTTCTCTCCCTATAAATAGTGTCTCCAAATCTTCAATGCAAACATTATCGTTAAAAGCTCCATATCATGAGTAGGGTAGTTCTTCTCATGTGGCTTCAACTATCTAAAGCATAGGTAACTACCTTGCCTTCTTGCATCAGAACACACCATAACCTATTATGTGAAGCATCACTATAGATTGTGAAGTCCTTCCTAGAAATTGGCTAAACTAGAATCAGTGTTTCTATCAATATTGCCTTAAGCTCATCAAAACTCTCCTGACATTTGTCATCTCAGACAAACTTAACATCTTTTTGTAACATATGAGTCATAGGTGCTGCTATTAAAGAAAAACCCTTGACAAACCATCTATAGTCACCAGCTAACCCAAGAAAACTTTAAATCTCTATGGTGTTCCTAGGTGGCTCCCACTCCATAACTGCTTGAATCTTGGTCAGATCAACTCAAATCCCTTTTGCAAAAGCTATGTGTCTAAGTAATGACACCTTACTAAGCCAAAACTCACATTTACTTAGTTTGGCATAGAGCTTCTCTTCTCTCAAAATCTACAAAATTGTCCTCAATTGTTGTTCATGCTTTTCTCTACTCTTAGAATAAACCAAGATATCATTTATGAAGATAGCTAGGAACTGATTCAGATACTATTCAAAAACTCTATTCATCACATCCATAAAAGCTGCAGGAGCATTAGTAAGCCTAAATGGCATTACCAAAAACTCATAGTGGTCATATCTTATTCTGAATGTTATATTTGCCACATCAAACTCTTTCACTCTTAATTAATAATAATCAGACCTCAAATCAATTTTAGAGAAGACTCTTGCCCCTTTAAGCAAATAAAAAAGATTATTAATCCATGGTAATAGATACTTGTTCTTGCTAGTCACTTTGTTTAGCTATCTGTAATCCATACACAACTACAATAAACCACCCTTCTTCTTTACAAATAATACTAGTGCTCCCTAAGGTGAAACACTCGGCCTTATGAAGCCTTTATAAAGCAACTCTTATAACTAAATTTTTAACTCCTTTAGCTCTACTAGAGCCATTTTGTATAGAGCTATTGATATTAAAGCAATACCAAGTAACATTTCTATACTGAACTCGAGTTCCCATTTTGGAGGCAAACTAGGAAATACATACACAAACTCTAAAATTTTAGTATGTTACTAGCATCCTGCTCTCTATTATAGGTATCATAAACATAAGCTCAGAAATCTTGACACCTTTTCCTTAACATGTGCCTTACTATCACTACTGAGATAACAATGGATAAAAAGTTTATCCTCTTACCCACTACTAAAATCTCAGCCTCATCCTCTACATTGAGTGTCAATCTCTTTAACTTGCAGTGTATTATTGCCTGATACTTAGATAGCAAATCCATGCCTAATATCATATCAAACTCATCAAATGTTAGCTTAATGAGATCAGCTAAAAATTGGTGTCCTTGTACTGCTAACGGACACTTCTTGTAAATTTTATTTACTATGACATGCTGACCTAAAGGGTTACTAAATAAAATTTCTAGGTTTATAAGTTTTGACTCTAACCCTCGATCTTGTGCTTGTGATGTGCAAACATAAGTGTGTGTAGATCTTAAATCAATTAAAGCCAAAGTAGAAGAGTCAAAGAGAAGAAAAGTATCAATTATGACATCTAGCTCATCAGCCTTCTCTCATAGCCTGATGGCATACTATCGAGTAGGGGCTCTGTGCTCAACTTTGGACTTAGCTCTGTCTCTTTGAGCTCCCTATAGTCTATCTCTTCAATCTCCCTTCTGACCTTTGGTAAATGTGTCAGTTTTAGTAGGGCAATCATGTAAGAAGTGATCCGATGAACCACACTTGAAGCATAATCTTGGCTTACTCTTTTAGTACTCTCCCTTGTGTCACTTATGGCAAGTCGAACACTAAGGAACCTAACCACTTCTAGCAATGAAACCTAGTGTGCTTGCAACCTGTGACTGCTACCCAGTATTACCCTTATTCTAGTTCCCCTGGGTGGTTTTATGAGATTGACCCTGCTTTTGAGATTTTTATGGTGTCCCATACTGACCATCCCTAAAACTCTTGCTTGACTATTGTACAAAACTAGATGTTTTAGGACCAGAAGATCTCTTCTTCTGATAGTATTATTACTTCTCTTTCTATATCTTCTCTATCAAATGACAAAATACAACTAGCTGATTAAAGTCTCTAATCTTAATAGGAACTACTTGAGACTTAATCTCAATATGTAATTCTTTTTTAAATCACTTTCACTTATCAGCTTTTATGGTAATAGTGTCTTTAGCATAACGGCTAAGCATGGAGATGTCCTTCTTATACTTCCCCATAGACTTCTACTCCTATCTAATGTCCATAAATTGTTGGCTTCTATCATCTAAATAGTCCTCAAGTATGCATTTCATATAAAATTCCTCTAGGATGAAATCTTATGTGAGCTCCTCTTCTATTTTGTATTCAATCAAGTCATTCCACCATTTTGAGGCTTCTTCCCCAAGTAAAGAGGTAGTATAGATCACTTTCTCTGTAGGTGTACAACGTATCTACTTTATTATTTTTTTAATGTGATCTAACCAATATTTAGCTATTTTAGGATCCATTTCACTTTTTCCTTTAAATTACTTAGCCCCTATTCTCTTAACTCTCTCCAATTAAAACTTTTGAAGAGCTAAGGGAACATCCTATTGCTGCGGAGCTGATAGGGGAATAGCTGCTATAACCTATTGCAATAATTGCAGCGTCTTTTGTATAAAAGCTAGTGGAGCCTAGGCTGCTGATGACATATGCCTCATTACACTCTCAGATACTTAGGTAACTCTATCAGACTCCTATCTCATAGATACAGAAGCTTGGCCTTTTTCCTCTTCATGAGGTGTACTTATCATAACTATGGGCATAAGAATAATTGATAAGCCTCAGTGTCATTAAATTATGTTATGTATAGACTTAACTCCTACAACACTCTTATATTGCCTAAGAATGCCTAAATTAGAGCTCTGATACCACTAAATGTGACATGCCTTACACGATCTAGTCACCATACTCAACTAAGGTGTGCACATATAACATGTTATCTGACCTCAACTTATTCTCTATGGTATTTAAAACATTTTATCAAGTATGAACAACACAAAGAAATATGGTTTTCCAAAACTTTTCAAAAACCAAGTTACATATTCACAACTTAGGAATCCTCATGCCAAAATTTTAGTAGCATAAAAGTTGTATCGGGCATAATCCTAAATTTTGAATAGTAACATGTAAACAAGAAAAATACTTCTAAAATTTTTCACATACATTTCCTCAAGTCCATGATCCTTTTGATCACTCTAATTATCATCTGCAACAACAAACAGTCTCAACCTCAAGAAGAGAGATCAATCAAGCATACATTAATTTAGAATAATTTAAAATATGATTACAAAACAATTTACAATTTACATACTATAACATGCTAAGGCTTAGGCCTAAGACTAATTACATCTAACATAAGAGTGCATTTTCTAATGTATTGACATCTCATAATTTAACTACAATAACAAAATATACCAAAAGAAATATTCTTCTCTTGCTTTTCTGGATGTCTCGAGGCTTAGGCTCAATTTTTCTCCTTACCTACGCATCGTAAATGAAATAAAGCACTAAGTATTTCACTTAGTGGTGAAATCAAAGTAAATCATGCAATATGCCACATCATTAGTGAATATAACCATTATCCTTAGTTATCACCACATGCATAAAATCATGGTGTAAAAAGCTACATAACCATGCACGAGTTAAGCATGTACATGAAAATCACATAGCTCTTATATAAGCATAAATCATGCATTCCACATGGAAATTTGGTAATTTCATGAATAAAGAAAAGTTCATTATTATTCATATCATAATGTCATTATTATTCACCCATATGACCAAAACACATATCCTATGGATAACAGGGGTGGACAGCTAATATAACCTCTATGAACCCAAAGGTCTATCTACTGACATGGATCCAAAGATCAAACATAACATGATGGCCATTACAACCATTTATGAACTTGAAGTACATTTACCAATGTTGATCCAAAGTTCAAACATATATGGGCTTTTAAATCAGACTAAAAGTGGACCCTAAGACCAAAAACATCAAATAACACTGTAGTGCCCTAGCAGCTGCTACTATACCCCTAGTTTACTAATCAACCTATCCGTCTAGCTTGTTAACCATATGGGCTATCAAGAATGTTTATTTTTAGTTCCATCAACTTAAGTAGATTAAAAATAACTTTTATTTATGGTAAGGCTAATAAATGACCAAATCAAGAAACTTAGCATATTTATGATATTAGTTATGATCATTAATATCATATTAATGCAATTCCACATTCAAATGTCTACATTTGCAAACATGTAGCCATACATGCTCAAATTATTATTTCTAACTCATTTTCACTATCTCATTATCATTATCAAGTCATTAGCCATAAATGTCCATTTCATGCCTAAATTTCAAGTATTTCACATTTAAGGTTGCTTATTGAGTCCATTTAGCCATTAAGCTTTTAACATTCACTATAAGCATATCTTTACATAATGCATCATATAAGAATGTTCATAAAACCCAAATCTTGTATATGGTAGAACATAACCTTATAAATACATACATTATGTGCATTCATGCATATTAATGCCACTAAAGCAACATAATCATCATTACGTAACTAATGTGTCAACCACCATACTCAACATTTCTTTTAGTTATATTATGACATGTCACACACTTTTAAACACCTAATAAGGCCATCGACCATAAAGCTTCCACATACTAAATAGGCACATTTTCCTTACTTCAACACAACTTAACCATCACTCTAGCTAAAACTATCCTATTTTATATTGCATATATAAAAATAAACAAGCATACACACTTTTTGGTCTATTAAGGCCATTTGGCCACTATGCTTCCAATACCTCATTCATATTCAATTTGTGTATTTAGACACATATAACCATGTTCTTACATCAATCTAACGTACTCATGTCATACACTCTTGTAAACAAGTACACATCATAATGGAATTACTTAAACCATTTGACTAATAGACCATTTTCCATTCCATGTCAATGCCATTTATTCCTATACATTCTACGCATCACACACATTATTTATGCATTATATAAATCAGTTTAAGTGGTAATTTACACAGTTAAACTACTTTAATACATTTATTACATACAATTACCTCTAATTAATATGATGGATAATTAGGGTATTCTTGAATATTCATGAAATAAATTGATTTCACATACAAAAATGATTGTAATGTGACCCCGAAGACCACTCATACCTTTATTTTCCCTTTTTCCCATGTTTGTTCATTTTCTCAACTGCCCATTATAGATTTGATTTTAAAAAATTCATTATAAATCAAAGAAAACATAAAATGACAAAATGAAAGCATAAATATGCTCTTGGGCACCTAAGAAACATAGGAAAAATTTTGGGTTTCAAAAATTCTTAACCGAACTAAAAATGATTACTATTCACCCTCACTAACATCGAGCTAAAACCTTCAATTTCTTTCGATTTTCTCACTTTTCCCAAGCTTTAAAAGTCGTGAAGGCTCCCAAGATTAGCTTATTTAAAGAATTTTGAGCCTAAATGGATAGCTTGAAAATAAAAATGAAGGGGTGAAGGTGATGAAGCTATCGGCTTCAAATAGGGTAAAGGAGAAGATGAGATTTAACCATTTTAATGCCATTTAACCCTTTATATCAAAATTTTAATTATTTTACTAATTTTTCTCCTCTTTCTCTTCAATTTTTCCTCTTATTTAAAGCTCTATTTATCTTTAATTAACCATTAAAAAATTCAATTAATTATGGCCCTATAATCATCTAAAATTTAATGCTCAAAAATGTGAAAAACTAAGTTATTACACTGTTTTTATGTTACCTAATTTTTAGATAAATTACTTCCCAACCTTTAAAAATTTCAATTCTAACACTAACAAGCTAATTAGAAATTTTGATTCTCAAGTTGCATAAGTCCCATAATTTTCTGAGTAACTTTTAAATTATTTTATTGTTTAGTTTTGCCTTGATCACTATTCATAAGACACTACCGTAAAAACTTTATTAGCATCAAATGACTTCCAATTGATTTCAAACTTCACGCAAAATTCTTTTATGATTAATAATTTCATTTGGTAGCTTCATTGTATCCTGAAATGCTATTCATCTTGAAAAATTATTATTCACAAAAATAGGGATTTTCAAGTCATTATAGAAAAAGTAATTGGAGTTATACATTTACCTGCTCAGAAAACCAAGCAATATAAGGCAACCATTGCAACAAATGTGCAAAAGCCCAAGTAGGTTAATCACCTCCATCTTTACTACCGTGTTTAAACCTTGATACATCTAATAGAGGGAGAAGTAGCACCAATTCCACTTCTTAATTGACTCAATATTCTCTAAATAAGGAAGCAAGCTCTAATTGTTTATATGAGTGCTAGCTAACATAACAAAAAAGGAAGACACTATATACCCTTCAACAAAATTGTGCTGCTACACTTCAACCTTGCATAACAAAAGGTAAGTGTTAGTACATAGCATTACATATTATCACTAATATTTAGTCTAAGTCTTGCAGGATATCATATAAGTCCTCACAAACTACAACTAAAGTCACATCTCCACATGGACTTAGGAAAGGAAACATGGCAATATATGTTTGCATAGACATAACACCATTAGGTCAGCATAAAACACCACATCAGCATAGAAAATAAAAAAGCAAAAAGGAAATAAACATGAAGCAAGTAATAACCTAACACTATTTCACATTTATGTCCATATGAATTACACATAAGTCCACACAAACAACTAACTTTCATAGTTAAGGTAAAAAAAAAGTCTGCATGGACTAAGCATTATGCAAAAACTCCATATTTTATCATACAACCAAAAAACATAAGGTTCTATTTCTGTCACACAAAAAACCCAAAGACACCAAAGAAGTCTACAAGGACCTCAATGGCATTCTTAGATAGTCCACATGGACATATGGCACACAACATGTTCAGAGTATTAGTTCAGACATAGAATGGCTTTTAAGAAACTATCATAAACCTAAGGTCTATATAGACTATCCTAGTCCTAAGCCCTAAGGTCTACACAAGCCACTAATGACATATCCATTTAGTATACATGGACTTGTCTATAGAAACAACAAAAAATGCAAAAATTAAAAAACCACCCAAAGTCAAAAATCTAACCAAAAAGAGCAAAATGAGTTAAGAGATGGTTTTTAATTAGTCAATTATCATGGAATTGATAAACCCCTGAGGTCCAGGCATCTCATTATTGGAGGATTCTTTAAGGTCACCAAAAATGGGTGAATCAGTAGTCAAGGCCAATAGCAACAATCATTGAACATTTTCAAGTTTGGCTGATAGTGGTTTTTTGTGAAACCCCCTACTGGATTCTTAAAGAAACCTGACAGGCGATGTACTTCCCTCTAAGTCACCCCTCCTGGAATTGCACCAAGGGTCCTTACACTTATGAACTATTTTAGAACTTTATTAGATATGGCTTAGAGACTCAGTTTAACCCTTAAATATGTTCTTATATGTTATGACAGACATAGAAAACCCATCTATAGACATTCTACATGTTATAGAAAATTAGGCAGCACAACAGCTACTAGGGTGACATACCAAAATTTTTTTCCACTAGTAAAAGCACTTCTATAAATAATAATATCAATCTTCCTCCATCTAGACCCTTTTGGTCCCTTAGTCAACATCAGCACACATCAAAAACACACACTAGGCTTTAGGCCTATAGTTATCAAACATCAAGCAAGCCATACAGACCAAAACCCCTGTTTATATACATCACATATATTCTTTATATATATACAAACACAATAGCTTCTAAGCATGCTAACCCATACCCTATAGTGTTTACATGAGTGCTAGCAAACAGAATAAAAAAGGAAGACACTATATACCCTTCAATAAAACTTTGCTACTACATTACATGATCTCCGATGTAACACCCCTGACCTATTCCTAAAGGAAACAAACAAAAGGTGTCACTTCCCGAAGGACACCCATCCTTAGATTTCCCTAGGGACTATTCGTTTAACACTTATATTACTTTGACCAACTTTGACTTAACCTAACCATCTAGTGTTTATTACTATAAACCCTTTTATTACTACCTATTTATGTTTGATCACAATCCAAATTATGTTTGTTATCCACTTATAGAAAATCGGACAGCATAACGGCTACCCGGGTGAAAAACTAAAAATTTTTCCTAAGAGAAAAGCACTTTCAAAATAGTTTCAACCCAAAGTTCAACTCTTGGACCCTTTAGGTCCCCCAAAACATCCTCATCATCACACAAAAACACATAGGGTCTCAGACCTCTAGACATTTAATAGACAAGCATGCATATATATATATATATATATATATATATATATATATCTATATATATATAGATAG
>CANXYI012188074.1:0-10579 GCA_948208565.1 Hura crepitans | reverse complement strand
TTTTTTCTGTTGGATTTCTAAATAATTACTTAATTCTGATGAGTTTCAAAAACATTTATTGCTATACATGTGAGGACATTAATTACAAAATTAATATGTTGCACTACATATGCATGGGAAATATAAAATAATTGTACAGCTGCAAATCAACCAGCTGCAAACAAAGAAACAGAAAGAATGAAAGAAAGGCTGGTGTAATTGTGAGCAACAAACTGAGACAACCCTTAAGTATTTTATAATTTTTTTTTATATTGACACATTAAATATTTAATTGAACTAGCTGAGATCCCAAAATGCCAATCATAAATGGGTGGTGGAAATGTGATAAATTGATCAAATTGAATATTTTTACTTTCCTCAGTGACAACTTTTCTTTCGAATATTCATTCAATATATTGATACATTTGATATATCTAATACTCATAATTAAATTTATATTTTTTTAAATCTGATCATCTATAATCAAAAATTAAATTTTAAAAAGCGTAAATCCGATAATAAGTATTGCAATATATTGAATTTATCATTATTTATTTGCATGTGGAAACCAAATTATAAAAAAAAATTCATAAAGAAAATAGCAGTCAGTCAAGCAGCTGCAAAAGGGAAGAAGAGCAAGTAGTAAAACTGTAGACTTATTGGTTAATAAAAATTAGTTATATAAGTTAAGCATTTTATTTGAATTGGGAAAGATAGATCCTAAATTAGCAATCTTCTTGAGGATTTTTTTTTAATTTTTTTTTCAAAAATTATTTCTTGAAGATATGGATGAATATTCATCAAATCAAGAGGAGGAAGCTCTTCTTTTAGGTGGTGGAAATGTGAAGAAAAAATCAAAATTTTTGATATTTGTGAAATGGATACTAAAGATTACAATGTGGGTCATTTTCATTGCTTGGATTGCTCTCATGTTCTTTCATCCTACAGAATTTGGTGATGATTTCTTTAACAAGTTGGCTAAAGCCACTAGTCAATCTTTTCTGGGTCCTTCAGGTTTAGTTTTTTTTTTTTTTTCCCTTAATTTATTTTTAAATATTTTCTTTATTTTCTTTTTATATATATAATTGCTATAAAACAAATTAATTTGCAGGTGGGTCTTTCTTGATAATGAGTGGACCAGTTCTACTCATTGCATTTCTTTCTATTCCATATCTTATTATAAATGGGGATGGAGATTACCAAGACTTCCATGAGTATGTCATCTATCTATTTTTATTTTTTTTATTTTTAAAAATATGGGTTTTGAAAAAAGTTTATTTTTTTTTGGAAAATTATAGGAAAAAGAGTACAAAGAAGGCAAGAATTGGGTTGTGGACATTTCCCATTCTTGTGAATGGAGCATTTGGGGTTGTGTCTGCTGCTGAGTTTATTGGCATTTTGCTGTTCTATTTGTATGTTGTGTGGGCTGTTTCAACAAATGCAATGAGAAATCTTAGCCTTGTCTCTGGCTTAGATTTAACTCCTAGAGAACAAAGGTACAATACTAAACTCATGCTTTTGTTGAATCAATACGCACGGAACCGAAACTGAAAATCGAAATAGATAAATTTCGGATAAATGGATTAAAGTAAAAGAATAGATTGAAATGTAATTCCTATTATAAATAAAAAAAATTAAGGTCCAAATTGAAAACGAAACAAAGTATTAAGGTTATTTTTGTAATTTCTCCTAATTATAATAATATAATAATATCAGGAAAAGAAATATTTCTTAGAATTTTTTTTTTTTTTTTTTGAAATTTTTTCAGCATAAGCATGTTGGAATTGGCTGGACTTGGAATTGGGGAGACAGGATTGTTTTGCTTGGCATTTCTGTTTGTACCAATAGCAAGAGGGTCTCTTCTTCTTCGTCTGATTGGAATTCCATTTGAACATGCTGCAAGATACCATATTTGGTTGGGTCATTTGGTTATGCTTCTCTTCACTGTTCATGGCCTTTGCTATTTGATTGGTTGGACCCTTCAGGGTTACCTCCATTACGAGGTCAGTCCTCCCTTCTATTTAATTTTTTTTTTCTTTTCTTTTGAAAATTACAAAAAATCACAATTCAAATCATACCTTACACAGTTTTCCAACCAAAATTTGACACGTAATTGCTTTCGGATCAAAATTTTTTAAAAAAATTCTGTATATTTTTATACTACTTGACTATTCGGACCTTTTATTCTTAATATGTCCCTGACTATAAGGAGTGAGAGGACAGCACCTCTCCAATCTAGCGAGTCATATTATTTCTGAATTTTTTTTTATGATTTGCTATAGCCCGAGCCATCCGATCGCGAGAGAATTAGAGTTCAAGCCAACTATAAGGACCCATTTGAAAATTGCGCAAATGCAATTTGATTCTTTATTTTTTTTTTTAAAGCTCATGATTTCTAAACCTTTCATTCCAAATCCGTTCGTGAGTTTCGTATCAAAATTTTTAAAAAATTTCTGTATATTTTTATACCCTTTTATTCTCAATATGTCCCAAACTATAAAGAGCGGGAGATCCGCACCTCTACAATCCGGTGAGTCACATTATTTCTAAAACCTTTTTTATGATTTGGCATAACTTGAGCCATCCGATTGCAAGAGGACTAGAGCTCAAGCTAACTATAAGGACTCATTTGAAAATTGCACAAATACATTTGATTCTTTAATTTTTTTTAAAGCCCATATTTCTAAACCTTTCATCCCGAATATGTTCTTGAGTATTAGGATTTATTTGAAAATCAAAACCGTTCATACATCGGTTTTTTTTCTGTAATTTTAATTTTTTTTTTCTAATTAGAGTGAAAGCAAATTTTGCAGATATTAGAGTGGAAAGAGGTTGGAATAGCAAATTTTGGAGGAGTAATGGCTCTGATGACAGGAGTGATAATATGGGTGACTTCACTTGGTGTAGTAAGAAGATGGAATTTTGAAGTGTTCATTTACACCCATCAATTATATGTAGTGTTTATAATTATGTTTGCAGTGCATGTGAGTGATTACTATTTCAGTATGGCAGCTGCTGGCATTTTCCTCTTCTTGCTTGATCGATTCCTTAGATTTTGGCAGTCCAGAACTTCTGTTGATGTTGTCTCTGCCACTTCCCTCCCTTGTGGAACTGTCGAGTTGCTCCTTCCCAAGCCAAAGAGTAATCACTCTCTCCATTTTGCTTTTTCTATATCCATCATCCATGTTTTGTTCCTTTTATTAAAGAGTCTTTTTATTCAAAATAAAAAATATATACATATAAGTTATTATCTTTTGATTTAATAGCACATATTTGATCCATTTGATACCGATTTTAATTACATTTTAATTCAAACTCTAATCTATATAATAGGCCTGTGCAATTGGTCGGTTCGGTTCAGAACCGAACCGAAAGAATTAAAAACCGAATTTCTAAAATTTTTAGAACCCAAATTTTTATGGGAATCGAATCGAAAAAATCGATTTTTTTATAGAACTGAACCGAAAAAACCGAATTAATCGAAATTATATATATTTTATTTTTTTATATATAAAAACCCAAAAACGACGCCGTTTTATATCAAAATGACACTATTTTATATCAAAACAACGTCGTTTTAATAAGTTTGATCGGTTCGGTTCTTTCGGTTTTTGCTCCCCAAGAACTGAACCGAATCGATTAAACCGAAATTACTGTATAGAACCGAATTGAAAAAAACGAGAACTGTAAAGACCAAATTATCAAAATTTCGGTTCGATTTTCGGTTCCGGTTCGGTTTTGCACAGTCCTACCATATAGTTTCTTTCTATTTAATGACGGGATAAGTTTCACTTGTTCTCATATAAAAATCCAATATTGTGATTAGACTTAATTTTATGAAGTCATATCGATTTTCACTAAAATTTTTATATAAAAAATGAGCGACAATTTAACGGAAAGATTAATTAAAGTAAACTATTTTTAACGAGGATTCGAATTAAATGTAATTATGATTTTTTTTTTCTAATTTGTTTTTGTTTGACAAATAAAATTAATGCAGAATTGAGATACAATGCCCTAAGTTTCATATTTGTAAAAATTGGAGAAATATCAAGGCTGGAATGGCATCCATTCAGTGTATCATCAAGTCCTTTGGATGGCAAACATCAACTGAGCATTCTGATGAAAAGTGTTGGGAATTGGACAGAGAGAGTGAGTGAAAGCATACACGACTGCAAGCAAATGAGATTGACAGCAAGTGTAGAAGGGCCATATGGCCATCAAAAGCCATACCATTTGAGGTATGAAAACCTGATACTAGTAGCTGGTGGGATTGGAATTTCACCTTTCCTTGCAATCCTAAGTGATATTCTCCACCGTACACGTTTCCATGGAGATAGATCATCAACCGTCAATAATGTTTTGCTCATTTGGGCTGTCAAAACCTCCAAAGAGATTCCTCTCTTGTCCACCCTCAACATGGACTCCATTTCTCCAAATTTCCACCTCAAACTTAATCTCAACATTCGAATTTATGTTACTCGTGAATCAAATCCTCAATTGGTAAGTTTATTTTCCCTTGCTTAATTTCTTATACTTATTTTTTTTCTCAATTTTCTTTTTTATATCAATTTTTTTTATTACTATCTTACAAAATCAAGATTCCATTTATATTCGTACGACAATCAAATATTAACGTAGAGCTAATACTCCACTTCAATTACACGTTTACCGTGAAAGAGTAAGTGGAACATAAATAAATTTTATAGTAACTTAGTAAAATTAATATATATACATATATATAAATATCTTTTATTGATGCGGCGCCGACGTGGCGTGGTATATTAATTACAAGAATTATGATCACATCATAATGATCATTGAAATGCGTGTAAAAAGTAACGAAATTGATAAATTTTATTGTTTATATAATTTTTCAGAAAATGAATACTTGAAATGTTAACTTCAAGTGTGTGGACAAATGCAATATGCTTACTATTAATTATTTCCATGTTGAATTTGTGGGTATAAGCAATAATTGATTATCTACTACCAACATACAGGAAGAGGGAATGGTTGATCAACATCAGGAGGAGGTTGCAAGTTCTTATGTTTACAAAAGAAGAAGCATTGCCAACAATAATTCCAAGGGAAATGGAGGCATCTCAGTGTTGGTAGGGACAGGTGACATTAGATGGTGTGGATTTTATGTTGTGTTCTGCACAATGGGATTTATAATAATGCTAAGTTTGGTAGATGTGTTTTATGTCAACCCATATGGAATAAAATCTGTTGCCTACAAAGGGTTTCTGTTTTTAGCATGTTTAGTTGCCACTGTTTTTATCTTTGGGGGTATTGTTGTTGGATTATGGCAATTGTGGGAAAGCAAAATTTCATCAGAAAATGAGATGAATAATCATGAAGTGGCATTAAAGGGTGATGATGAAGAAGTTGAAGGCAACAGCTTGTGCAAGTTTGAATACCCAAGTTGTACAATGACAGAGTATGGCTCAAGACCAGACTTCAAAGGTAAAAAAGGAAATTTTGGGATTTTTTTTTATTCAATTTATTATGCTGATTAAATTGACTAGCATTTTGCTTTTGCTACAAATTGCAGGTATATTTGGAAGTGTATCAAAGGAATGGGGTAATGTGGATGTAGGTGTAATTGTATGTGGACCTCCAAGTCTTCAGTCAAGTGTTGCTACAGAAATCAGGTCTCATACTCTAAGCAGAGAATCCAATCATCCAATTTTTCATTTCCACAGCCACAGTTTTGACCTTTAATTACCCCTTTTTTTCCTTTTTTTGGGTAAAGGGGTTGCCCCTAGAGATTAATAAATAGTACAATTTTTTTTTTTTTGCACAGTGGGCAATGTCGACCTTAGAGTTTTAAATTAAGGCAAAATTGCCATTTGTCGTAAGAAGATGAGATTGACAAATTTTCATACTTAAATTTGCACATATAAATTGCAAGTTAACCATGCAAGTCGACAGATTAAAAACAAAAATTGACAGATTTTAATATTCCATAATAAAGATGGGCAAGTTTACCCAATTCCCAATTGTCAATCACTTTAATAGAAATATTACTATCCAACGTGAAATTTAAAGGATAACATCAACATTTTGTCAAACTTCAGACCAAATTTGGACTTATGACCTTTCATTTATTTATAGTGGTCATTTTGGTATCCAAATCTAATTCTTAACAGCACACATCACAGAAATGAAATCGAAAAATTCATTAAAAATATTAATTTTAGAACCACACAAAATTCCAGTAAATATAGAAAAAATTCCAACCAATCTCCAACTTATGCAGATTCTAATTCCTGTTAATTGACCTAATTAAGATACCAAAGGAATTGTCGCCATAAGCATGAGGTAAGAACTCAAAGATAAGTCCTAGGATACTGCATAAAGGAATTCCCAGATGTCCAACATAGTTATTTGTGCACCAAGCGATCCTAATTTAAAAACAAAGGGCAACAGATCTCAATGAAAGGAATCACTTATCATCTGTTTGCTTACAGTACCGATAAACCATGGCATTTACCCGCAAAGTTATGAAATTAATTAGGGATGTAATACAGCATGTCAATGTATATCAGACACTAACCCGATAACGTATTGGCAGACACTCAGCCCAGGGACTCAAGCTAGCAGTATAAATGCCTCTTTTCTGACCAAAACTAAGGGAAGCTATGAAGCTATCTTCGGTCATGCGTTCGCCTTGATCCTGACAGATTTCTTCCAGAATCAATGGAGCTTTTACTCTTTGAGTCTGTATGCTTATCTTCTTTTTGATCAACTGTCTTCTGCTTCCTCAACATGTCCTCGGCATATCGACGCCACAAAATTTCCCGCTCTTTTCTAGGCATCTTGTTGTGCCTAGGATCCAGCTTCAGAAGACGTTTAGCTGTTGACCATGAATCAAGTACTGTTTTACCATCTTCAGTCTTTTGCACAGCCGCTTCCGCAGTTATAACTTCAGCTAACAGAGCTTTGAAGTCTTGTGTGCATCGCTGGGCAAAGAAACCACATTTATAGAAATAACAATTAATACTCACTGACATATTTATGTAAAGTTAATAAAAAGTGGCATGCCTTCATGCAGAATTTACCTCAAACAACATCTTGACATGTTCTCGGAAGAGTTTCTCAGTATCTGAGGGATCTAAATCAGGGTTGGTTGCACGCCCTTGTGGATCTTTCTCCAACCTGGGCTTCGACTCCGTCCAAGATGCCTGGCATGCATAAGGAATAGATCAAATACTTTATTAGAATGTTAAAATCCTAGATAAAATAAAGCCACGAAAGCAATTTGGGTTCCTTACTACATACTCCTAAAGATTTTGACCACAACTAGGAGACAATGCTAAACACATCTTCAGGTATAAATTTGTTTACTATGTTATGCTTGCATTAGGGTTCATTTTTTACTTATTAAAATTGAATCAAATAGAGCTCTCAGAAACATTTTAAAAAGAAGTATGGTGTTATCAAACTTCAAGTGATGTATAGAGTAAATGATCACTATCTTTTAGTCATGGCACCTCAATAATTACAGATGAAACAAAGCTTTTTTTTTCCTTTTCAACAGGATTAAACAGTAAAAGGAATTCAGGGTAGTGATTATTTGAATTTGAAGTTGAGGAAAAAAAAAAAAAAAGGGGATCCATTATTGGTATCACTAGTTTATAATTGAACTAACCTTATAAAAAGAAAGAAAAGTAAATAACTGAATTAACAATATCCATGCTGCATATTCATTAACTGGCAGCCATGACAAATGATAGCCAACCACGTTAGAATGTTTCAGTCCCATAGGCATAGTGATCATGCAAATTTGATATTTCTAAAATTTAGTTACCCCATACTATAGTCCACAATGTCCATCAAATAAAAAGGATATACCATGGAAACAAATCAAGAATGGAGGACCATAAAACTGCAAGTAATTTATTTAATTTATTGTCTGCGAATTATATGGATTTAATTTTATGATGCTCTTGAATTATCTACTTCATTATTAGTGGGGTCAATTGACCCCACTCAATTAGGAAAAAAAAAATTCTTTTACCTTGTAATTTGACCTCTTTTCATTTTGTCCCACAAGAAAATTATAAATGACCCCAGTAAAAATTAAAAATAAAAAATAATGCCCCAAAAGTTTTTTTAAAAAAATACACTATTCTGGATTTATTAAGGAAATTTAAGGTGGCAAATTTAAAGATTGTTTTTACTAAGGAAATTCTGATCATTTTATTTAGTAAATTACATATGAATCATATAAAATTGACCAACCTGATTGATTTAAATTCCTAAACATGGCACTGGCTATTAAAACATACCAGAGGGTCCTTGATTGTTTCAACAAGCAATGCTTGAAAGGATGAAACTGCCTCCTTTCTCCGGACTTTCAATTTCACCCTTTCCATTTCTTGTTCTTCTCTTTCCTTCCGTTTGCGCATTTCTCGCTCCCTCTCCTTCAATTTCTCCTGGTATGAACGGGAAAATGAAACATATATAAACTTAAGCACTTGTTCTGTTGATCACATGTAAGCACATGCAGATAAATGCTGGAAGATAATATGCTCAAGTAAAAATGGGCATAGCGCGCATGCACCTGCTCATCCCGTTTAACTTTTGCCTCTCGTTCTGCTTCATCTTCTGCAGCCTTTAGTTCAGACAAATACTCGTTGAATAACATCTCTCTATCTTCATGCTTTACAGATTTGTATCTAGGATCATCCCTCAGGCTTTCCTTAACCTATAACAAAGGATGCGGCATAAAATCAATGTCATACAGCAAAATTTAACAGATAAGACAAAAGTGCACTTCATTTTCTCAAATGGTGACCTTGCTGAATTACTTGCATATATCTTACTGAGATACATGTTATATCAGCATTTTCACAAAAAATTCCATCTATAATCATAAATATTATGTATCAGTTACAAGACCAAAGTTCCCTCCAACCAGTCTCTACAATTATGTAGCACAAGCATCATAACATTTAGACTCATGCTAGACTTCAAAATATTCAAGATATTTTCTAATTCTCATGCTGAAACAGTAAGTTTGAAAGCAAAAATATGATGCCTACACAAGAAACTCCAAATAAGAAACATATTACTACATATTTGGGAGATTCACAATTATGTATTAACAAAGGTTTTGTTCGGAATGGATATCATAATGATTTTCAAAGCCTAAATCATATGTGCTCATCCAGAATTTACAGCTTCAGGAAAATAGGAAATTTCTATACTCCCAGCTTTCTTATGTCTGATTAGAAATCTTTTAGGTTTGCCTCCCTACTCCCAATGGGATTTGAAACCTTGAAATCAAGACTAATGTTAAGGATTAATTTTGAATCTACGAAGGCCCATGAATGTAATAATTAATAAACAGTTTACCGTTAATCCAAAAAAAAGGTTCAATTCTCCCTATTTTTATAAGTTAAATCGCAACAATCAATCCGGCAAAAAAAAAAAATGAAAGGTAAGAATCACCTTAATCCCTTTTTAAGCCATACATAATGGGCATGCTTGACACTGAGACACACTGTATGCTCAAAACTAAGTCCAAGAAATATAATTTCAAAATGTGTAGCCCCAATTATAGTTGTCAAATTGAGATATGTATTGTGAATCATTTTCTCAACTTGCAAATCGTGATTCATATTGAATCATAAGATACAAAACACATCAAATAAAAAAAGTTTAAAATACAATTTATGAAACATCTATACTTATAACATGATCAAAATGCTGAAATAAATAACAAAATAACATATATTATGATATCATGATTCACATAAATCATAAAATAAAAACATTATATTAAACATCAAGATCAGTGTCATCATTATTTATAAATGGTTTCTCCTATTCCTAATTTCCTACTCCTCCCACTAAAGGTCAATTCCATTATCACCACCATCGATACTAATACTATCATCATTTTACATGGCTAAATCTCCATCCTCTTCTTCATTTTCGTCACCACCTTAGTTTCCAATTCTTCAATTTGATATTGTATCTCAATGAATTTTCCTTTTCCTTTTCCTTTTCCTTCTTCATTTCCTTTTCATCTATGTTTTATTAAAAAAAAAATCCTTTTGGAAAATGCTTTAAATAGGTAAAAATCTCAACCAGGTCGCAAAAGATGGGCAAGGCCTGCTAGAAAATCACATAGATCAATATCTTAAGTAATCGTAAGATTCAAAATTGCACCATTGAATCAATAAGATTCTAAAGATACGAATGAGATTCTGAACCTCCAGGGATTCGCATCAAGAGTCTTGCCTTTTAGCTGTCATATCTTATTGAATCATGAATCATAAGATTTTGACAACTATAGCCTCAATATTTAATGGACAAAGCACCATAATATTGAAATTAATTATTATTACAAATATATACTCCCTACAGTTTTTTTTGTTTTCTCAATAGTTGTTGGGAGCTCATTGGTATTTTGCTACCATCAGCTCCACAACAATAAAAAGAAATGATATATATATATATATATATATATATATATATATATATATATATCCACGCATTGGTCCCTTCAAAATTTTTGTCTTACAAGTTGGCCCCCAAAATATCTGCCTCGGCCTCAGTACAAGTTTCACAGCCCCCGGCTCTC
>CANXYI012188073.1:0-10845 GCA_948208565.1 Hura crepitans | reverse complement strand
ATTTCTTAGACTCGCTTCTTTATTCTTTTCAAGCTTACTCCATTGTTCTTGCATTTCTTCAATAAAGATTTTGGTTAAGCTTGCAAATTGTTCCTTTAGTCTTTTG
Organism: Hura crepitans; assembly: GCA_948208565.1. Taxonomy (NCBI): domain Eukaryota; kingdom Viridiplantae; phylum Streptophyta; class Magnoliopsida; order Malpighiales; family Euphorbiaceae; genus Hura; species Hura crepitans. The sequence goes on along the minus strand of CANXYI012188073.1, from coordinate 10,739 downwards.
GCCCTTGATCTTGTTTTTGGTCCATAAAGCATGGTAAAATCTCTATTTTGCCCTTGTATGTTGGAATGACCATTTTGCCCTCCTTTGCTCGCATCAGGTTCTCACTTAGTTTCTTTAATGTAGGGACTAAAGAGCAATAAGAAGGTTGAAAAGAGAGATGTGGACCTGCGTAAAGCAAATAGAGCAAGAGTTGCTACATTAGCTGTAGGATTATATCATTTTATTTTACCTTTTGGGCTTGTATTAATTTTAAACAATTGTTATTACGTTTCTTCTTTATCTAAAAACATTATTTCAATTTCTTATCTTCTTGAACAAGGTTTTGATATTTCCATAAATAAGAACAAAGGTTGTTTTATTTACTTAGGTAATGTGTTTTATTTTTCAGGTATAATATGCAATGGAATTTATGTTTTGGATAAAAATAAAGTACATAACATTAGTACCAAGAAATCTAAGATAGATAACCTAATGCCATCTTATTTTTGGCATTGTGACCTTGGCCATATAAGTGAGAAACACATTTGTCACCTTAGCCATATAAATGAGAAACACATGACTAAGTTACACAAGGATGGTAGTTTAAGATCATTTGATTATGAATCATATGATACATGTAAATCTTATTTATTAGGCAAGATGACAAAGTCACCTTTTCTAGAAAGGGTGAGCAAGCAAGTGAGTTATTAGAACTCATACATATGGATGTTTGTGGTCCAAAGACAACACATACACTTGGAAGTTTCTTATACTTCATTAACTTTATTGATGATCACTTATGATATAGTTATTTGTACTTAATGAAGTACAAATCTAAAGCCTTTGAAAAGTTTAAAGAATTCAAAAATAAAGTTGAGAAACAACTCAACAAGAGTATTAAATCTCTCCAATCTGATAGGTGTTGAATACTTAAGTCAAGAATTTTAGGGTTATCTGAGAGACAATGGCATCTTATCTTAGTGGACTCCTCTATATACACTATTGAAAGGAGAAATCGAATCCTATTAGATATGGTTCAATCCATGATGAGCCTTGCAAATTTACCTAAGTCCTTTTAGGGATGCATTGGAAACTATTGTTTATATTTTAAATAGAGTTCCGTCAAAGTCAGTTGATGTTACACCATATGAGATATGGTATAATAAGAAACATATTCTTTCACATATTAAAGTATGGGGATGTCGTGCACATGTGAAGAGAGTAATGTTAGATAAGCTTAAAGCTAAGTCTAACAGATGCTTATTTATGGGGTATCCAAAGAGAGTAATGTTATAAAAGGTGTCTATTTCAAAACATGCAGTCTTTCTAGAGAAAGAGTTTCTCATGAAAGACAATAGGAGTAAAGTTGAACTTGATGAAGTTCAAGATCTATAAATTGAAGCAAATCAACTTACTAATCCTAGCTCTATTATCGTAGTGATGATGTAATAAAAGAACCTATGGAAACACAAGTTCCTAGATGATCTACTCCGGTCAGGATTGTTCTAAAGAGATATGGATTTCTTATAAACTGGAAAAAGGAAATGATGGTATTAGAGGATTATGAACCCATTAGTTATGAAGAGGTTTTAAAGAATTCAGAATCAGACTCATGGCTTAAGGCCATGAAATTCGAAGTGGATTCCATATACGATAACTAGGTATAGACCTTGGTTAATCCACTTGAAGGGATAAAACCCACTGGGTGCAAATATAAAGAAAACCGATATGGAAGGTAAGGTGATTACCTCTAATGCTCAATTATTAGCAAAAGGCTATTATTAATGATAAGGGATTAACTTTAATGAAACCTTTTCTCCAGTTGCAATGCTTAAATCTATTTAGATTCTGCTTGCCATTGCTTCTCATTATGATTATGAGATCTAGCAAATGGATCTAATGATAGCTTTCCTTAACAAAAAAAATTATAAAGGAAGTGTATATGACACAACTTAAAGGTTTTACATCCAAAGATGGCAATTAGGTCTGCAAGCTTTAAAGATCTATTTATGGATTGAAGTAAGCATTTAGGAGCTAGAACATTCATTTTAATGAGACAATCAAAGAGTTTGGTTTCTCACAAAATATGAATGAACCAGGTCTTTACAAGAAGGTTAGTGAGAATACAATTTATATATAGATGACATACTACTAATAGGAAATGAAGTCTTTATCCTCTAGTCAATCAATATTTGTCTAATTAAACTATTCTCTATGAAATATCTTAGAGATGCAACCTACATCTTAGGGATTAGGATCTATAGAGATAGATCTAGAGGTTGCTTGGTCTTTCATAGTTATGTACATAGATAATAAGTTAAAGAGGTTTAGCATGGATCTCTCTAAGAAAGGTTATATTCTTATGTTATAGGGGAAACACCTTTTTAAAATCTGTCTCCTAAGGCACAAGAGGAAAGAGAGCATATGAGGAGGATCCCATATGCTTTAGCTATAGGATCTTTCATATACATAATGTTATGGATAAGACTCGATGTAGCATTTACTCTGAGTGTCATGAGCATATTTCAATCCAATTATAGAGAGGAATATTAGGTGGCTATCAAGAATATCCTTAAGTACTTGAGAAGGACTAAGGATCTATTCTTAGTTTATAGAGAAAGAGATTTATAGGTTAATGGGTATATAGATACTAGCTTTTAATCTAATAAGGATGACTGTAAATCTTAATCTAGATATGTATACATTATGTGTAAAGTAGCAATTGTTTGGAAGCATTCTAAATAGGATATGACTATGGATTCTGCTATCAAAGTCAAATACATAGCATCTTTTGATATAGCTAAGGAAACCATTTTGATTAAGAAGTTCATTACAAAACTTAGAGTGGTTCCAAGCATTGTTGATATGATACCATTATATTGTGAAAATAATGGGGTTATTGCATAGGCTCATGAACCACAATCTCATTAATGATCAAAACATGTTCTTCGGCACTACCAATTGATTAGGGAGATCATCGATAGATTAGATACAAAAATTGAAAGGGTCCCTATAAATCAGAACAAAGTTAATCCTCTAACAAAGGCATTATCACAAGGAAAGCTTGATCAACATGTAAATGCAATGGGTATTAAGTACATGGGTGATTGGCTTTGGGGCAAGTGGAGATTATTAGAAGTATGCCCTACAACTCATGTAATAGGATAGTATTCTTATATTTAAACCTTGTGAATTAATAAAATAAGTCATTTCTCATTATACGATGGAACTTTTATATATTACTTATAATTATTTGCAATGTCTTAAACCATGTTATAAAGTCCTTGGTATATAATAATAGTATAGGGGGAATCATGAATTTTCATAATGTGAGATTGTTATTGGATGTAAATGTGATATACCTAAATATCCCTGATTATGTTATTAACAAGATAAAATATTGTTAATGCGGATAGATCAGAACATGTTATACTTATTAGTTAGATCAAGAAGTAGTTATCATAAGTTGTAAGCATAGAGATGATTGGAGTTAATATCTGGATGTTTAATTAGGAAGTAAGTACATTAGAGACCTACCATGAGATCTTCACATGGAAACTTATTTTATGTCAATGAAAGTATCTTATCATATCAATAATACAAGTATCCTTAAACTTGAGATCACTAACTATGTTAAATATTGAGTGACATACTTTGACTCTAAAGCTTTTACTTCGAATAACAAGTATACATAGTGAGGTGCTTAGGTATGGCATGATGTATTTGAAGATAAGGTAGTAATCAATAAAGGATTCACCACCCTAAATTATAGTGGGAGTTTATCTCACAGTTCTAATGAGTAACCTATATTTAGGAATCTTTGGCCAAAGCAAAGTGCCGTGTGTAAATGTGATTCACTAAGGGAATTTTGGAAATAAAGGTGAAATTATCATAATGATATGTCTAGGGCTTAATGAGACATACTCAATTAAGCTATTAGTTGATACAAGTCCATACTCAAAATTAGAAGAGGTAAAAGATGGTGAAAGGAGTTTATTACATCATAACTGTATATGGAAGGGTTAAGTCAAACCACTTGACTTTCTAGCATTTGGGTAGTCATGATGCATGGCTAGGTGCCTCGCTTGACTTGTATACAACTGATATATCAATTGTTGGATTGATATTGATTCAATAAGATTAATTTATAAAGTCCTAGTTGGACTAGGACTCTATTTAACTGTTTATGGCCAAGCTATTTTAGAAACCCATAGGGTCACACACATTAAAGAAGTTTGTGGAAGATTTAATGAGATTGAATGTTCCAATGATATGAGATATCATTAGAAGATGAGTCAGGAAGAAGAAATAAGCAAATGGGCTTAAGGCTTAATTGCTGATGTGTATTGAGTCCAAATTTTAATTAGTCTTGTATCTAATTTTTTATGGGCTTTTAAAATGTTTAAAAGGCCTTAAATCAGAGTAATTATTAATCCAAAATGGGCCTGGAAGTGCCACATAGGATTAATGAAATTTGGGCTAAAGCAGATTGCACATAAGCCTATTAAAAGGCTTATATACATAAGATTGAATAGAGCCTAATGTGTGGGTCAATTATGGTAGAGTGAAAATCTAACCTAAAAATGGTTTATGTAAAGTATAAATAATCCTTATAGCTACAACCACCTTACACATGTTTTCTATAGTAGAAATTGCTATATAGAATAATTGAAAACACATAAATTTCTTCATCCACTTGAAAATCCTACTAAAAACTAGATTGGAGCTTATAGATGATGAAGCTTTGTTAGTTGAGTTACAAGTGAAAGCAAGTGTTTTGCAGCAAGTGAAAGATGCACATAAAGACAATAATAAGCTTGTGAGTATCATGGGTTCAATCTAAGAGGGGAAGTTCCCAAAGTATGAGATCAAGGAAGATGGATGTCTATACTATCAAGATCATTTATGTGTTCTAAATGTAAAAGATATGAAGAAGTAGATCTTACAAAAAACACATAATGAACTTTATGCGATGCATCCTTATAGCACTAAGATATACCAGGTGGCATAATATAAAGAGAGATATAGTAGAGTTTATGACCAGATAACTTACTTGCTAGCAAGTGAAAGTCAAGCATCAAGTTCTTTCTGAATTGCTTCATCCTATAGCAATGTTAGAATGAAATGGGAAAGAGTCACTATAGACTTTGTGGTTAGACTAACTATGACAAGTACCAATTGTGATTTAGTATAGGTTGTAGTTGATAGATTCACCAAGACTGTTCATTTTATGCCAGTATAGATGAATTATTCCTTAGAGAAGTTCGCAAAGCCCATCTTCTATTATATCTAATTAAGACTTGAGGTTTACATTGAAGTTCTAAATAAGTTGCATAATGCATTGGGCAGTTGACTCAACTTTAGCACGGTATTTCATCAATAGATGAATGGCTAGTCTAAAAGAGTCATTCAAATAACCTTTGCACTTAAATGGCTATAATACCAAGTTATTTATGATGTTTATCATAGAAACTAGTTTTATAGGTGGTAGAAGATATTTTAAGAAGCTGTGTTATAGAATTTAAAGGGAGTTAGGATCATTACCTCTCCTTAGCAGAGTTCGCTTATAATAATAATCACTGGTCAAGCTTAAGTGTGGCACTCTATGAAGCTCTATATTAGAGGAAGTGAAGAACACCTCTTTGTTGGAGTAAGCTAAGTGAGAACAAGTTTATGGGACAAGATTTGATTAAGGATGCTGAAGAGAAAGGTAAGATCATCAAAGATAGATTAAAGACTATTTTAGATAGATAGAAGTCATATGCTGATCTTAAGTGAAAGGACATAAAATATAAAGTTGGTAACAAGGTTTTTCTAATTAAAAGTACTGCCATAGAAGAAAGTACTTTGCTTTGGAAAGAAGGGGAAGTTAAGTCTAGGGTTTATTGGCCCATACGAGATAACTGAATATAGAGGACCCATAGCTTACAAGCTAGCTTTGCCTTTAGAGTTACCATAAATTCATGATGTCTTCCATGTATCGATGCTGAGGAGGTACATATTAGATCCTTCACATGTGTTGGCAACTAAAGAAGTAGAGATACAACCAAACTTGTCATATGAGAAAGAACCAATAAAGATTCTTGCGCTAGAAGTAAAAAAGCTGAGGAACAAGATAATGCCTTTGGTAAAGTTGTTATAGAGGCATCACAACTTCAAAGAAGCAACATGAGAGAGTATAGCTCAGATGAAGGAGTAGTATCCCAAGCTATTTGAAACAAGTAATTTTGAGGGCAAAATTCTTTTAAGAGGGGAAGAAATGTAATGGCCGAGAATCCTAAGTTATGAATAGTGTAGGTTATGAATAGTACTTCCCAAGATGTGAATAGTGCTTCTTAAGACCCAAGTTACACTAAGATAATCGGATGGAAGTATTAATCATAATATAATTTTTGAAAGAATCTGGAATGAAAATGAAGTCAATAGGATTGTAAAAAATAAAAGTAAAGTTTTTTACAACGGTGTTTTGTGAATAGTGACATAGTTAAGGATGAACCATAAAATATTGTTTTTTTTTGGCTCAAATTGACATAAGAATGTTATAACTTGCCACTTAAACATTCCAAAAGTCTATTGGATTGAAATTAGAGTTTTTGAATATCAAGAAGTATTTTATAAAAATCGAGCAAAGATAAAAGTATTATTTTAAAACAATTTTCCTTGGTTTTTGAGTATGGTTTGTTCGGGCCTTTTGGGTCTCATTTCAAGAGATTTTATGGGACCTTAAGGGATGTTATTTAAGGCTTAGAATGGAAAGATAAATTTTTTTAAGAGAAAAGTTAAACTTGGAATTATAAGGGCCATTAGATGGCATGACTTTTAATCCTAGCCATTAATTTTTAAGTAGTATAAAAATGGTCAAAGGGGATTAAAAAGGTCAAACCAAAAATTTTTTCTTCCTCCTTTTAGCCTTCTTAAACTCAATGCCCTTCTCTTTTTGGTTTTAACCATTTTTCCTTTTACAAGATAAATCCAAGCTCAGTTAAGCCTTAAACCTCCATTTAATCATCTCTTAAGGAATCTAAAGAAAGGATATAGAGAGGGATAGCAAGATAATGAGGACAATTTAAAGAATTTAGGAATTATAGTGGAGTGAATAGTAACCTCCAATTGACTAAGTGTTTATTTATACGGTTTTACATTTTTCTAGGGTGTATTTTAAGGTCAATAAAAGTTTTCTTAAGAGAATTTGAAGTTTGGAAACACATGGAATTTATAATGGATTTTTATGTTATGGTGTATTGTATGTTTATAGAGAAAGGGGAAATAAGCAAGGGGAAAGTCAAAGAGAAAGCTTAGATGAACTTATTTGGTGCCCTTGTCACTCGTTGTAAGTGTGTTCAATAAAGTATGTGATTTCTGTGTGTGTTGTATTATGTAAATGTGTATATTGGGCATATTAAATGCATGTGTGTTATAAGTATTTATGTATGGATGAAATTGGTTATTGAGTAATGTAGTATAAGTGTTTAACATGTGTTAAATAAAGAAATAAATTGATATGTGTAAGCTTAATTCCTAGGTTGAATGGTTGTTATTTGGATATAATGATGTCCAATATGTATTAGCTTGAATTCTAGCTTATGTAAGAGAATAGTGATATATATAATTGTGAGATAAGAGTATGTAAGCATGTAATTGAAATAAAATTCATATAATGCATGAATAGCTTATGTAAGGATGATTTTATGTGTGGCCAAAATTATTAAGGCTTGATAATGGGTTTAATAAGTACGTTATGTTAATTGTATATTTTTTTTTTCATGGACATGGTATTAGCTAAGGTGAATTGTCAAAATAATGTATGGAAATAATTATGACTATAAAGGGTATATATATAATGGAATGCAAGATTACAAGTTTGACATTTGAAGTATAAAAAACATTATGGGTATGTTACATATATGATGGCCACGTGGCCTTGCCAATTTTTCTCCATCATACGTAGTGGAAAAATTAAAATTTTGAGAGAAAGTAACAATGATAATAGAACTGGATAATTTAAAATTCATCCTAAATAATAAATTTAGCAACATTTCATGATTTACTGTAAAAGATAACAATAGATTCCTTCTGTAAGCTCTTCTCATCAAGTTGTTGCGAATCATAGTGATCCTCTTTAAAGAACACCTCTAAGGTAATCTACATAAGAAGTTTTTAAAAGAGATCAACTTGTAATTCTAGGTGCTAGTAGAATTACAAGTGGATGAAGGAAGAAGAAGAAAAATAGGTGTATTTAATTATTCTATGTGGAAATTTTATGGCAGAATGTCTTCTTATGGTGGCTATAGAAATAAGGCTTATTTCATTTATAAATAAAACCTATTTAGGTTAGATTTTAACACTTAAAATTTAGCTTAAGTCAGACTAAAATGGACCTATTAATTGGGCCCCTTTTTATCCCATGTGTATAAGTCTTTTAATGCACTTATGTGCAATTTGCTTTAGCCCCGTTTTCATAAATCCTATATGGCACTCCTAGGCCCTATTTTTTTATTAATAATTAATCTAATTTAAGGCCTTTTAAATGGTTTAAAAGATCATAAAAATTAGATGCAAGAACAATTAAATGTTTAGACTCAACAAGGCTTACGTCCAAAAACCCTAATTTTTCAAAAACCCTGATTTTTGGACTTTTCATTTGTAAGTGGGACCCAAGCCCATTTTCTCATTTCTTCTTCTTAATTCATCTTCCATTAATATCAAATATCATTAGAATATTTAATCTCATTGAAAATTCCTCAAACTTCTTTATGTGTGTGACCATTAGAATAGCTTTGGCAGTACACAGTGAATTAAAGTCCTAGTCTAATTGAGACTCTATAGATTCAATCTTATTGAATCAATATCAATTCACTAATTGATATATCACTAGTATACAAGTCAAGAGAGGTATCTAGCCATTCATCATGACTACCTAAGTGCTAAAAAGTCAAGTGGTTGACTTAACCCTTCTATATACAGTTACGATGTAGTAAACTCCTTTCACCATCTTTTGCCTCATCCAGTATTGAGTATGGACTTGTGTTAACTCATAGCTTAACTAAGTATGTCTAATTAAGCCCTAAACATATTGTTCTAATAACTTCACCTTTATTCCTAAAATTCCCTTAGTGAATCCCATTCACACATGGCACTTTGCTTTGGCCAGAGATTCCTAAATATAGGTTATTCATCAGAACTGTGAGATAAACTCCCCATTGTAATCTGGGGTGGTAAATCCTTTATTGATCACTACCCTATATTTAAATATGTTATTACATACCCAAGCACCTCACTATATATACTTCTTGTTTAAAGTAAAAGCTTTAGAGTCAAAGTTATGTCACTCTATATTTAAGATAGTTAGTGATCTCAAGTCTAAGGATACTTACACCACTGATATGATGAAATACTTTCACTGACATATATTAAGTATCCATGTGAAGATTTCATGATGGGTCTTTGATGTGTTTACTTCCCAAGTAAGCATTCATATGTTAACTCTAAGCATTTATATGCTTACAACTTGTGATAACTTCTACTTGATCCAATTAAGAAGCATAACATGTGTTGATCTATCCGTATTAACAATATCCCATCTTGTTAATACTATGATTAAGGATATTTAGGTATATCACATTTGCATGCAATAATAATCTTACATCATGAACACTTCATGATTTCCTCTGCACTGTGATTATATATTAGGGACTTTATAACATGGTTTAAGACATTGCAAATAATTATAAGTAATATATAAAAGTACCATGACATAAAGATAAATGCCTTATTTAATTAATTCACAAGGTTTAAATACATGAATACTACTCTATTACATGAGCTCTAGGGCATACTTCTAACAACTATGACTTGTATCTCTTCTCCTTATTCATATATTCATATATAACAATTGTTAATTAAGTTCACTGATAATGGATCATTAGGTGACCTTACTATCTATTCTCAGTGCAACTTTATTCGTTTGGAAATTCTTAAACTAAAATCTAACATTTAAATTTCATTTACATTTGAGTTTTATTTGTTCATTATATTATCATCTTTAACTTGTACTAGTGTAACTTATTCATTTTATTATGATTTTTATTCCATATAATACACTTATTAAATCATTTTATGCTCCCTTTTACATGTGTCATTTGTGGCCCCTAATACCTATATAGTTATCTAAGCCAAGATAATGGGATATGTAACAAGTGTGACACTAAAGATTCCAAGTAATAGATGAGCAAGTATGGCACAAGAGTGCCCATGTAACATTTGAACAAGTGCGGGGAATACTCACCTAAATACCATGTGTGGGCCTCCAAATAAACAAATATAAGAGAAGCTCTCCTAAATAGCCAAGTGATCAAGTGCTCTAAAATTATTTAGTTAACATATCCTAATCTATAACTGTCTAGGTTATCGGGGCATGTTAACAAATAAATTTATTAGGTTCACTTTTTCTTTCATGTGCACATATACATTTATATTTTGGTATCTTATACACATATGTGGTTACACATTTCTTGTTACATCTATCTAATTAATTATTCCTTTAACATATTTTATAATTACTTTTGGTTATTTATAATATGTTATCATTTACAAGTATAATTATTCTTATCTCGCATATACTTTCGTTTATATACTTGTTTTTGTCATAATTTATACTTTTATTTCTATATACACATGTATTCATAGTTGTTTCCCCTTATTGATTCCATATAAATCTAATTTAGTTTCATTTCTAACATATATATATATATATATATATA
>CANXYI012188042.1:0-18235 GCA_948208565.1 Hura crepitans | reverse complement strand
TCTTAAATTCATCATTTGCAATCACAAAACAGAGAGATTATCTCATGATGGAAAAGTGCAGATATAAAATTATAATATAGACTAACTAATAGAAATAGATGAATTCAATCTTGAAACCTAAGTAAAATTATTGTAGACTAGGCTCTCTCATATATGAATTAGTATTAGTGTTACTAGTTATTTAAACAATATTACATCAGATGTAATAAGCTAATAGGGTACTTGACAAAAAATAATGAATTGAAATAGTGTAATATTCCTCAGAACATCTATGACTTAATTAATTTAATTCAAAGATCATAAACCAGTGGTAAACCTTGCAAAGTTTCGATTGGGATAGCTTTGGTAAGCTAGAGAGCAACATTAGGTAGATCCATAATAGTTATAGCTTGGCACCAGTGCCTTATTAGATATTTATCAGTATTATCAATTTATTAGTGAACATCTTAGTATCACCGATTTATTAATCTATTAGTATTATTAGTATATCAATTATCAACTCTGTAGTGGCAAGGCAATAAGTAAACCCATCCCTATCACTAATTTATCAGCTTATTAATAATATCAGCTCATCAGTTATCAGTCTATTTACCTTTTCTTAGGACCACTCTAAGAGTGAGTTACCCAAGGCTCTATTTATGCTGTCTTGAAATATTTAAGAAACATTACTATTAAACATGAATAAAGTTAATCAAGAATCAGGAAAAAAGTTATATTATAATGTACACAATAGTCCTTAGGGCTACAGATTCCAAACCTATAAGTTATAATATGACTGAGATACAATGAATTAGTAAACATGCTATAACTTTGAATAAGAATAATTTACTAGAATTATAGTTGCATAATTCATTTATCATAGTATGGTATATTTATACATACAACACTACAGCATAATTATCAATATGAAGTCTTTCTAGTGAGGGATGATAATCAACTCGTAACTCTAGTCAGATAAAAGCATGCAAATATTAAACTACAAATAAGATCTTAGTGTTTTTAAAAGTGTTAACTTAGTTTTTTTTTTGTCTGATGTACATGTTATGGGAGAATACTAAGGTGGTACACCCTTTCCAAGATAGTCTTATCTAGAATTACTAGCACATTTTGGCGTTTCAATTAATTGATAACTTTTAATGTAACTTAATGAATAAAAAGCAATTATATATATATATATGTGTGTGTGTGTGTGTGTGTGTGTGTGTGTGTGGTGAAACAATCTAATGTTAGAATTACCTAGGTTTTAATAGATAGAAAGATAAATTGCTAAGTTGATATGCAAATATGTGTAAGTGAGGATATATGGTCTAAAGTTAGTTAGGGGTGCCTTATACAACTCTTTAACTCGTGGAATAGGGCTTAGTTATGTTCTTGATTTTTCTTAAGGGTGATAACCCCTCTATCTCAATGGTTTATGAGATTGCCATATCCTAATGCTTCAAATAGACATAGTGTGGCATATGTGTTTGTATAAAAATGTTTCTTACTCAAGTGGAAATTTTTAATAGGTCTTTTGTTAGCTATTATGTTACCTAAATTTTGCCTTTAACCCTCTAATTAAGGAAGCTACTATCCGGGGTGATCAAGCTATCAATCAGGCTTAGCTACTTTTATCCCATGAAATGACTAAGTGAAGCATAACCTCTTTTATTCTTGAAATTAAGTTATGCTATAACACTCCCTATAGATTACCAGGTGTGACCTAATATTTAGATGTTGCATTATCATAATCACAGTTACAACCTTCGAAAGAGATAGCATTTAAGCATAAAGTACTTTAAATTAAGTTGTAAAACCATTATCGCAAGTGAAATAATGCTCTAAGCAATTAGTTTAGTGGTGTAATTAAAATATCTTTTACATAATGCCATATATATAATCATGATTAATTATACAAGATCCAACTAACATAAACTATGACTAACATACCATAATTTATCCTATGCATATGAGTTATCAAGCATACAGGAATCAATATACACAATGAACATATTTATATGTGTATACTACATGTCATCTATACCTGATATATAAATTAGTCATACATAATACCAATAATTAATAATTAAAACCATTCATCACTTACGTAGTAAAAATTGTGTAGTATTTGTAAGAGACTATTTAAGATAATTTATATGGCCATTTAACTGTCCTTATAATGCCCATATTATTAAGAAGACAAATCCTATAGATCTCGGGATTATCGTATGCAGTAACCCTTACTTTGGACTTAAACGGCCACTATGCTAGAATAGGCCTACAGTGACCATACTGGACATAAATAGTGGCTATACCCATATGGAAATATGTTGTGGCCCTGTGGGACCTAGACGGTAGCTGCACCCATATAAATCCAAAGATTATAAAAATATAGGTCTTTGGGTCTGAGTAAAAGTGGACCTATAAATTTACATCAAATACCGAAGTGGCCTAGTAGCTACTAGCTATTCCTAAATGAATTGGCAACCTACCCATATCTAGGTTGTAACTCATATGAGCTATTCTTTTATGTTATTAATTTCACTATCATATTAATGTTTAAAATAACTCATTCTAATTTTAGCATCATCAAAAATTGATTAAACCTAAAATATTTTGTTATGTTTTATATTTTGTTGATTAAGTAAAAGGTCAAATGCATTGATCACTCACTCATTTCATACATCCTGATAATTTGCTTACGTACATATTTTTAATATCTAATAATTCATTTTTAGCTTATGGTCACATATCTTTCATTTCATGCTCACTTTTGAGCTTATACATACACTTAGAGCCAATAAGCCATTTCACCACTACATATGCGCACACACACACATTTGTGCTATGATTTTATGCCATGCCTTATTCACTTTCATCTATAATAATTCATGGTCACAATTGTATATCTCTTTCGATCAAGGCATACCAAGTAGTAATGTACACTTTTTTCTCATACCATACCTAACTCACATGTATGTCATCCCATTATGCCATAAATGTATAAATTTTAGCATTCAACTATCATGATCCATAATTACACACAATTATACATATATGATGCATTCACTTATCTATTCTTACATAAATACATATATCCTCATTTATAATACATCTTATACTGCATACAATTTAAATACCTTCATAAACCATGAATATTGTTTGTTCACATACAATGCTTGACACATATTCAAAATCATGCTCAAATGACTATTTAGCCATGAATCCACACACACACACTCTATGGCATGATTTTATCCTAATCTATCATATCACATGTTTATGAATCATACATTATCATTCCAAACCAATATGTGACTATTTACATACACATTATAATAGAAACACACACACACACCTTCGTGGCCATTTAGCCATCATGCCATACCACACTCATGCATACATTCTTTCACTATTAACATACATACAATACATATCTCATCTAATAATCATGATTAGCATATCAAATGATCACATATGCAGCCATTTCTTCATAAAATACACTTACATATATTATGCATAAGCTAGTGCATACATGAGTTAGACAAGATAAATAAATTAGATATACCTAGCATGTCTAAAATACACCATAAAGCTCATCTAGGCTTTCTTCCCCATATCATGAGCCTGTTCCATTTCAAAAATTGCCTATTATAGATTCAATAAAATCATACGAGCACCAAAAATTACAAATGACCATAAAAAATGACTCTTAGAGACCCATAAAATGTACAAAAAAATATTGGGCAATAGAAATTCTTACCTAAACTAAAAATGAGCACTATTCATCATATTCAAAATCAAGAAATTTCCTATAGTTTCTTTGTGAATTTTGCTTGAAATGGCATTTAAAGGCTATAGGGGCTCTTGTCATTCCATTGGATAAGAGAAATTAGAGTTAGATGGAGAAGCAAGGGCCAAAAATGCAGGAATTTCCTCCTTAGGGCCAACGACAAGAAAAGAGAGGGTAAGGGGAGTGGTTTTTTTTGTTTGTTTGACTAAAAAAATGAAATTATTGTCTTATTGATAGTTTTGAATAAAAATTCATTTTATGTGCATATTTTTCTCAATTTTTCTTCTCTCTTTTTAAACTCTAATTAATCTTATTTCATCACAAAACATTAAATTAATTTTGGCCTTACAACCCTCTCAAAATTTAAGCTCAAAAAATGAGAAAAATCAAATTAATACATGTTCTTTATGTTACCTGATATTTAAATAAAACACTTTCAGACCTCTAAAAATTCCAATTCCACCACCAATAGGCTCATAATAATTTTTGAGTATCAAGTTGTATTAATCCCATAATTTTTTTGAGCAACTTTTAAATATTTTATGGTTTGACTTTGCCTTAGTCACTATTCACAAGGTACTATCGAAAAAACTTTCTTAGCATTTTTAACTAACAAATAACTTTTGATTAGTTTCAAACTTTTCCCATAAATATTTTATGTTTAATATTTTTTTCTAATACCTTTAGTGTATCATGAGTCTTTGGAACACTATTTATCATGGGAAAGTACTATTCACTAATGTCGTAATTTTTGAGTCATTAAAATCCCGATAATGGATAACAAGATATTAAGCCATATAAGCCTCATCTAGACCATAGAGGTCTTATTCAAACCACATAGGTCTCATCAATCAAAACTTGGAGGTCATATATGTTCAGTGATGTTACTAGACTTTACAATGATTGCACACACATAATATATTTGTTGTGCCAAAATGGATATTACATCGACTTCACCAATAAAATATATTTAGGCCTAAAGGCAATATAAAAGCATCAAAATACCCTACCAGCTGCTAAACACCTCAATTTATTGGCCAACCTATCTAGACTAAGTTGTCCAACTCATATGTGTTATCATCATTCTTTAATTTAGTTTCTTATAATTAACATTAATTGTCATCCATTTTACAAATAATTTTGTTAACAAAAGAACAAGGGTAATTGTCATTCCATTTATCATATGCTCAGATCCTTTTATTGTCCATACACCAAAAGCATTGTTACCATGTATTATCATTAAAACATATCATTTAATACTTACATTATATATCATAATCATATCATGCCTCTTTTCAAATAAAGACATTAAGCATAACCATTTCACATCATTAAGCCATTCAACCAAGCATCATATGTAGTTACATTTTGTAACACCTTAATACCTAATTGATAGATAGTTCAGATATAGGATGTCACTAGTAATATCTCTTACCCGATCCAATTACAAGATCCGAATGAAAGACATCATCCCAACTTAACTATCACGCTCCTTTTACCTTTATTAATTAATACTTATAACTACTACTATTTGTTGTAATGCATATCCATAATCTAATAATCTTAGGCCCATTATTTTTAGATATACAAGAGTGCCAATCCACTAACGTTGCCTACCTACTTTCTTGTGATGCTAAATAAACAATTTAACTTGCACTATTATGCTTAAGGCTATTACATAAACTCATGTCTACTACCTATGCACTAGAAAAGGCCAACATGCTAAACAATGATCCTCAGTGTTGTATTCAACGAAATATACATTAAACTTGCAAGCACACAAGCATGCATCTCAAATATAATAACATTGTCAATTTATGTCATAACAAATAAATAATTATAAGATAATAAGTTTGATGTACATTCAATGATGCAACCATATAACTAGACAACATAAGTAATTTCCCTTTCATTAGTTAATAGTATAAGTCTTGGTCATAATTCACTTATTGATAGGTATATAAGGTTCCACATTTTTACTTATAATAGACTTCTAAATAATTATTCTATTAGTTAGTATTTGTGGCTCAATCTCTTATACTTATTGCTATTAAATTCATATCTAATACTTAATAATGTCTAGAGTAATTCTTATAATTAGCTTTAATTAGTCTTTAAATATTATAATTGAAAAATAACTTAAAGCATTTTATCATGCTTACGTTAATTACTTGACATTGTAAAAGCCACCTATTATTTATTTAACTTCACAATTTTGTTCATTTTCTTATAATACTTCTTGTATTTGAGTATACACCTTGAATTATTGTAGTGTTTTCCTTTATTAGGTATTTTATTCTTGACATAATAAAATTTTACTTAGACGGAGTTAAATATCTTATATTGTATAGACAAGTGCATTAATTAAAAATATTCCTTATTTGGTCATCATAATATCCTTTTTCAATATTCATATTTTATTAACTTATTAAATTTATTTAGCATATATTTGATAGACAAAATCTCAATACTAAAGTAAGGGGACAAAAGGTATGCAATGATCCACATTTTAGACCTTAGCGGCTGCTGCACCAATATAATAGTTTATCAATAATTGTGTAGAGACCTTGATGAACCTTTATTGCAACTACACCCATATGAATATATGTTTAATTGTTCCTATGGACCTTTTTACAATAGCACCCACTAAAGAATAATGATAGCATAACGATTTATCTATAATTATGCAGTGATCTTGATGAACCACTAGTACAGCTGCACTCATAGGAATATTTCTATAGTGGTTTTGACAAACTTTCTCACGGCTACACCCACTAAAGAATAATAATATAATATCATAATAAAATAATAATGAGATGTAAGGTACGGTTGCCTTGTGGACAAAGGTAGCAAGATGGGATGTATATGCAATAGCTCTGATGAACTTACAAAAAATTGTGACACTGAAGTCTCATAGCAGTTGCTATGTTCCCTAGGTAAGTGGTTAACCAATTTAGTGTACTATCTAACTCATATAGTCCTTACTCACGATTTTAATGTAATTTAATTTAATTATGTAAATCATGTATATTATTAAATTTTATATCTCGACTTTATTTTAAACTTTGATCTTAGTTGAGTTTCAAAATCTTACGTATTTATAGGATAATGTCATTATTTTTCGGGCACACTTACGATGTTATCACTTTCATAACACATACTAATGATCTCACTGAATTATAATTCATATACAACATGTACTTCACATAATTCATAGAATGACATCATGTTTTTATACACATAACATAATGAAAAAAAATTAATGTCTCGGCATGTTTCTTTTATTGTATACAATACATTATGATTTTGCGAATAAGGATGTAATTCACTTTTTCATTCAGTTTCACTATACTGTATTGTCATATATACTTCCTTATTAAATCTTTGAATTCATTATTTTTGTAATTAAAAGCACTCTCGACTTTTCTCATATTATTTTCCTTTTTCTAATTTACTTCAGTAATCCTCAACCTTATTCCATAAAATTTTAATGAATCAATGCCATTAAATTTTCTAACATAATTTTATACAATATTCTCAATTATTATTGTTATTTACCATATTCCATTAATTACCTCACATGTGTTTATTTACTCTTATTTATACTTACTAAATAATTCCACTTTAACTTAATAAATAAATTACATTTTACAATTAAAACTATTTTTAACAAGTAACAATTATACTACAATATAATATTATATTTAATAATATACCTATATTATATATATACACATATGATTTTAAATATATATTTATTTAATTTACTACCTTAATAATAAATTTACATATTTAATATTTATTCCATTTTATCAACTACTTAAATACTTATTTTATTGTTATTGTTATTATTATTATTATTATTATTATTATTATTATTATTATTATTATTATTATTATTATTATTATTATGATCATCATCATCATCATTATTACTATTATTTCTTTCTTAATTATTATTCTAAAAAACTTTTAGTCTATTTAATAGTTATTAACACTTATTTCCATGTATAACACACGCACGTTGACACACATATATAACATTATTGCATTTATGAATACTACATTGATTTCTAATTCTCCTCACTTAATTAACCATATCTTCCTAACAAAAATTATTTAGATATTATCAAACACTAATTATACATATATCATCATTACATTCATTAACATACTTAAACATATATTTAGGACTAATATAAATTATACATTATAACTTATTTATCCATCCATTATTTTCCTTAATTAATCTCTTTACATTTAAATATCATGAATATATTACATTACTTAAATCTTGCATATCATATACATTAAATTATGAATTCAACTATCATATTCATATTACATTTAGTACTATTTTTAGCAATTAAATATAATACATTAATCATCACTTAATTTAAGGTTTAACTTACATAAATCCTAAAATCTAACAACCTAAACACCATTACACATACTTATTCATTCATATTACCACATTTCATATACACATAATAAACTCATTTTCTTAGCACCATATTAAATCTAACCTTATTTTAATCATACTATTAATCATTGTATCTCGTTAATTTCCAATAATTTGATATCAACAAACATATATTCAACAAATTCATCACTAGCAAAAACTATACACCATATAGCCATATATGATTACCTTACTCAATTCTTCCATATTATCAAACTAACTAATTAAATCATCTTATAGACATTTATATAACTTAATTATAACTTAATCATGCATTAAACATAACACAATCATAAAATCAAATAAATTCCGTGTACACAAACATACAATTGAAATTCATTAACCACACATACATGCATCTATTTCATTGAATACACTTGCATATGACTTTATGAGCCTTTAAATTAGTGTTCCACACCATTTTTTTTTATCATTTCATACTCCTCTCTAAAATTTACTAGAAACATAATGTATTTTTCATTAGAAAAATTCATAAAAAATTCCTACTTGCTCCAAACTCAAAGTTAAAAGTTGAATCATTTAATTTAGCTCTTGAAATAACATAGAAAATTGATAAACCTTGAAAATAACCAACTTATAACATTAGGGAATTTGGAACCCTCACATTAAATAGGAATCTCACCAATTCCACCTTATTTTGTTCATTTCTCATCATAATTAGGTTTTAGAAAGGCGTTAGATGGATTGAACACCTTTGATTTAGGGGTATGAGGCCATTTTAGGGTTTGGGAGAGAGAAAATATCAAGGTTAAGGAGAGAACTTGAATTTTTAGGCACCAATGGTGAAGGTGAAGGATGAAGTCTTTAATCCTTTGTAAAAATTCTAGATGTTTTTATCCCTTTTATAGCCCTCGTAAATGACCAAGATCATCCAACTTAAAATCCAATGATTGAGATTATTTCTTAGATATTTTAGTGCTTAAAAATTCAATTTTAATCATTGAAGCTTCAATAAATTCATTTCTTATAACCAAAAATTCAAAACTACTTTAATTAGCAATTCTCTCTAAATTTTGTAAATTTTGACAGAGCAAAACCCACTAAACCAATAAATCACCAATTTAATTAGCTTACAAAAATTCTAGCCCTAGTAACATTGGCTTAGTTAGAATTTGTTAGCATCAAGTCATGCAATTTTTAGATTTTTCTTAGTGCAATTCAGATATTTTATCATTCAACAAAAACTTGGTTACTATTCATTAGGACACTGTATTTCAAATTGATTTTGCTTATTTAACCTCTTGTTTGACCTCAAATAATTCCCAAATTTCACCACCCAATATATTTTAACTAGTACTTATTTTTTGTTAAATAACTCCAACTGGGCCTCAGTGGTACTATTCATGACCTAGTGGTACTATTTACTAAAATTGGGTCTCGAACCTCATTCTTTTCACTTTTTTGCATTCCTCTTATCTTCTCATATTTCTCACTCTTCAATACATTTTCCACCTTTTAATGAGCATTTAATAACCCTTTTTCCATATTTGCCTTAGATAATTTAGTAAATGAATGTTATGTCATTTAATGGTTTTTCACTCTGTTATTTATGCTAACTGACTCTACTCAATCCGTACATCAATTTTATTCCTTATGGTTTCCTCTAATTCTCACACTATGTGTGGGTAAATCGGACCAAATGTTAGGGCATGACATATTTAAATGTTTATCACTAGTACATATTTATCTCAAGTCATATATATGCATATAACATGTCCAACGCATAATCATATTCCTTTAACTAATTTTTGAGCTAGTCATCATGCGATTTATTACTCATATAATTATAACCATTAGGCATATTAAACATGCCAACCCTCCTTATAACATAAAATTAAGTTTCATCTTAAATACATATGCTTTATAATTTCATTGTTTATTAATTGCACATATAATCAAATACTTACATAATCATCTCATACATCTTTGTCATAGGTCCCTTAACATTAGAAAAAGCTCTTTTAGGCCATAAGACATTATCTATGGTCATTACTGTATACATTTAACAAATTTATTAATGCATATCATTTCATTACTTACCTTTAGACATAAAGACTATAATTTTCATTACATACTTATCTTTATTCTCATTCCATATTGATTTTTGTTTCAGGTCACTCATTTTCTAACATCATTTATAAAGCTATCGATTCATAATTTACCAAGGTTGAATGACCATAGCCACATGCATATACCTTATTTTATATATATTATAAGTGCCTTTATCAATATATATTGTTAAACATTAGTACATACAATCCCATTTTCTAACCACAATTACCCTTATCATTCATTATATGATTTATGCTTCTTTTCAAAATAAAGTCTTTATGCCTCTATAAATTAGTGTAAGCTTTATATCTAATGCTAAAGACAATAATTCATAAAGAAAATAAGTTGTTCAATTTCCAAGTATGCCATGCAGCCAAACACATGCACACTACAAGCCATAAGCATATCTTATCCATATAAAACTTCTCATGCCTATATATATATATATAACATATTTTTCTCATTTTAAACATACTTTCCATATCTATCAGTTTTCCATATTTACCTCTATTCTCATTTCATAATTATCATACATAATCGTTTACTTACACAACCAATTACACATATGTTATTTGCATGTAATTTATAAGGTGACCATACTTCATTATCTTCTTCATGCCATGTGATATGATTTAGCCACCATACATATTCATATCAATTTTATAAAATCATGCCATATCATTTCACTCAACAAAAGAGAAAAATCAAACTAAACACCACTTAACTATTTGCACTTTCACACACACATGAATTTTAGCCAACGCCTTGAACTTAAACGTTACACTTTTAGTTTTAACCTTTAAAACATAAAATTAGTATTATTTCTAACTACTATTTGATCACATTTTTCATTCTTCATGTACATATACAAATATATACATCAAACACATTAACTTATACATACATTAAGTTAACATATTCACATTTTAAGGCACAATATTGAGGGATACACATACCATTAGTGACAAAGATACCAATTAAGTCTCCTCTTTCTTTTTCCCCTTAGTTCCTTTTCCTTTCTCTACAAAGACATAACTTAAACACAAATGAAAATTCATAATAAATATAATATACTTCAAATAATAAAATTGACTTTAGAAAACCTTCTTTAACATCCAAATACACTATAGAAAAATATGAAAGTTTAGAATGAATCATTTACCTTTTAAGTGGTTACTATTTATGCAATATCTAATTCCTCAATTTCCTTAAAATTTCTCTTTGATCATAATGATTAACCCTACTTTAGAGCTTTAAAAAGATTTAAGTAAAGTTTTCATGAAATAATGGTGGCTTAATCATGAGAAAAAGAGCTTAGAGATGATAAAAATAGAGCAAGAAGATAAGGAAATGGTGTCGACTCTAGTAAGAGATGAAAAAAGCTACTTTTGTCTACCACTTTAATCCATTCTCTACCTTTTTATAGTTCAGAAATCAAGGGCTAGGATAAGCCAACAAAAAATCCAAGGGTTCTAAATAGTTTAGTTACTTTTTATGTTTCTAAAAATTTCTTGTTCACTTTTAAAGCCTCTATTGACATCCCATAAGGTCCTAAAAATCACTTAAATCAATGCCTATAAGGTTTGAACAAACTATGTGAAAATTGATAAAAATCAAATGAAATAGATATTTTTATTCTTATTCAATTTTTATAAAAATCCCATGATCAATAAAAATTGCAATTCCACTTGTATTAAACTATTTAGAATGTTTTAGCATTAGCATGTGGAATTGTTAGGACCATTTGAGCAAAAACACAATATTTTATGATTTAGCTTGAACTAGCTACTATTTATAAAACACTGCCATAAAAATTTTACTTCTATTTTTAGACATCTTAATAACTTCATTTTCATGCAAAATATTGCTAAAAATTATTTCTTAATTATTACTTTAATCTTGTTTAACTAGTGTAGCCTGGATTTCGAGAAATATTATTCACTTATTAGAAATGTATTATTCACAAATGTACTTGTTATCAATCGATAATCATCCAAACAAACATTTATAGCTTGTTTGTAACATGTACTATTGATTAATAAGAAAAACTTTATTCAAGTCTTGAGAGTCATTATTCATGACCCTAAGATTTCCTATTCATGACTTGGGTTTCTTGAGTGCTATAGGCAATCCTTTAGTGCAAACCTAGTGAAAATATCACAAAAATTCATAGTTTCTTTGGTCTTGCAAGGTGTTATGAATGGTTTGTAATGGGTTTCTTCATGATAGCATCTTCACTTCCAAACTTCTATAGAAAAATGTTAAGTTTGAATGGAATGTTGAATGTCAAAATAGTTTTTGAAGAGTTAATGAGGATGTTGATCAAAGCACTTATTCTTATACAACCCTCTCCTAACAAGGCTTTTGTAATCTATAGTGATGCTTCCCACAATGGATTGGGGTGTGTCTTAATACAAGAGTGAAAGGTAATTACTTTTTCTTCTAGATAACTTAAACAACAAGAGCTTAATTACCCTATAGATGATTTAAAACTACCAACCATTGTCTTTGCACTCAAGATATAGAGGCATTACATATATGGAGAGAAACGTTACATTTATATAGATCGTAAAAATTTGATGAACTTGCCTACTCAAAAAGAGTTAAATTTAAGACAATAGAGATAAATAGAATTGATCAAGGATTATGACTTTGTCATAAGTTATCATTTAGGTAAAGGAAATGTCATAGCTAACACTTTTTGCAAGAAATTCATAGTAGATATGAGATGTAAGTAGAATTTTTATCGACATATAGTTTTTCTAAAAGAATCATTAACATTTTTTTCATCATTATATAGCTTTAAGAGTTTTGAATGCTCAAAGGTGCATAAAATCTAATGGAGCTTTTGTAGTTGAATTTAAGGTGAGGTCTAACCTCTTACAATATGTTCAACAAGCTTAGAATTTGTGATGATAGGATGAAGAGAGTGATGAAAATTATTTAAGATAGGAAAGAAATGAACTATTCTCTAAAAAGAAGATAGGAGTTTGTAATTCAAGGTTAGATTATGGGTACTTGATATACTACAATTGAGGAAGAATATCTTCATAAAAGTAAATAAATCAACTTATAGCAATCACCCTAGAGCACTAAGATGTATCAAGATCTAAAGTTTTTCTTTCTATAGCTTAGTATGAAGAAAGATATAATAGATTATGTGACCAAGTGTTTAGTATGTCAGCAAGTAAAATTTCAACATAATGTTCTTTTGTGACTATTGCAATCAATTAGTATATTGGAGTGGAAATGGTGGAAAATCACAATGAACATTGTATTATGTCTTCCTCTTACTCAAAAGAAGCATGATGCTATTAGGATAATTATGGATTAACTCATTAAGTTAGCTTATTTTCTTTTAATAAAATAAAACTATTCACAAGATAGATTGACATGATATATATTAATGAGATAGTCCAATTCCATGGAGTGCCATATATATTATATCCAATGGAGACCCAAGATTTACCTCAAGATTTTGGGAGAATTATATAGATCTTTGGGCTTTAAATTGAATTTCAGTATAGTTTTCCATCCTCTATTAGATGGATAACTAAAAAGAGTTATTTAGATCCTTAAAGACATGTTAAAGAGTTATATTATGGATTTTGAAAGAAGTTGGGGCAATCATTTACCACTGATAGAGTTTACCTATAATAACTAATATCAATCTAGCATTCCAATAGCACCTTATGCAGCCTTATATGAAAGGAAATGAAAAACTCCATTATGTTGGACTTAGGTAGGAGAAAGAAAGATTATTTGCCCTAAATTAATTAAGAAAAACTAAAGAGAAAGTGAGATTAATTACACAAAGATTGTAAGCTACAAGTGATAGGCCGAAATCCATATCTTAAAAGGAAAAGATATAGAATACCAAGTAGGAGATAAAGTCTTTTTCAATGTGTCACCTTAGAAAAAGATTTTGAGACTTGGGAAAAAGGGGAAGCTAAGCCCTAGGTTTGTTGTACCATATAAGATTATATATCGTTTAGTTCCTGTAGCCTATCGATTAGCTTTACCCCATTAATTATTGAAGATCCATAATGTATTTCATATGTCTATGCTTCGATATATGTTAAAGGTAGAAGGCATTGAAGTTCAACTAGATTTATCTAATAAGGAAGAAATAATAAGAATAGTGGCAATTGAAACCAAACAGATAAAAAGGAAAAGAATACCTTTTGTTAAGGTACTATAAAGAAATCATGGAATAAAAGATGTAACTTGGGAAAGCAAAGAGACTATAAGAAAATAGTACCCTCAATAATTTGTATCAGGTAAATTTTAAGGATGAAATTTCTTTGAAAGGGGAAGAATTATAACATTGTTGGAAACTCTATAATTTCATGACTATTATTTTCTTGATATTATTTGCCCAAAGAATTTTAAAATCTCTTATTAACATCCAAGAAATAATATTAATTAGATTAATATTATATAAGATTATAAGAGGCATTTTACATGAGTACATTTTAAAAAGGATTTTCTTTAAAAGAGAAAAGATGAAAAAGAGAGTTTAATTATAAAATGAAGAATTGGTAGAGCAAAAAGAAAACTTTTCTTATTTAATATAAATAGTGAGGTATTTGAAACAGGAGAGAAAAAACACACTCTTCTCCTTCTCATCTTTCATAACTCAATATAACCCACTCCTTCCTCTCCTCCATTTTTCTTTCATCCTCTATGGAAATTGGTAATTGACCACACTTTTTTATCAATTGACATATAATTTTATAATTTTTGAAGGGGATTACAAGTATTCAAGTTGAAAAGTGGAAGGTTTCTCTTCCATCGAATTTCAACTAGGTGAGTGAATTCTCTCTTTAGAAATTCTTCCTTCTTTTACTCATTCTCTTAAGGAAATTGGGTTATTTAGAAGTGATAATATGTTACAAGGGTCATGGAATTCATTACTTATGTTGGACAAAAAAATTATAAAGAGAATTCATCTCCCCTTTATTTTGTCGAATGATATAGATAAAGGAAGAAAAGCTAGTTTGCTTTATGTTAGATGCTAACTGTGTTTATAAGTTTATAAAGCTTAATTACAAAATTTGGTACCTCTGTTCTAAAAATTCTTTGACATTAATGTCATAAAAATGTTAGATAATGTGTGCAAGCTTGTACATGTTATGTAAATGAATTACTGCATAATAAAATAAGACAAATTATATACAAAATGAACTTATGGGAGTGTGATTACCTAAGTCAATACTTGTAGATGAGATTTTAAGTGTGAACCAAACCTATGTTATGAACTATAACTTTATCAAGTGTGATATTGTTTCTTACAAGTTGAGAAACTATAATTCCCAATTTGGCTCAAATGTATGTATGAAGTGCATTAATAGGAAATTATGCTTTAGGTATAATTATAAAGTAGAAATTCTTTAATGACATGCCTAACATGTGATATGTAAATAAGTAGAATAAAATTGAGATTTTTCATAAGATACTTAAATTATGCATTTAGGTCAAATAGATGGTGAAGGTATAAATAACTAAAAATGTAATTCTAACATGTCATGTAATAATGAAACTATTATGAATTGCAAAGCCATATATAATTCTTGATAAATTAGAAAAATGGGTTTAAGTGAGCGAAAATGACTTCTTAGCTGAATAAGTATATGTCATGAGAAATTGGTATATTTAAAGGAAAGATTGAGTTTACAAATGAAATCTTTTTGAGACATGTTGAATTTTGCAATTGCATGCTTACGAAAGGCTATTATGTGAATTATTAAAAAAAAAAAAAGGAAAGGCTAATAATGTGACTTCTAACAAAATACAAATGTGGCATGAGGGGAACATGAAAATGTGAAAAAATGAGGTTTAGGAGATTGCCTTAGTGAATAGGGACAGTAAGCTATGGATAGTACTTCTTTGGTCTAATACGAGTTGACCATACCAAGAGGTTCTATTAATTATTTTAGTGAATTATAGTGTAATTTGAGAAGAATTTGAGATCATATAAGTGGTTAAAAATTGAAAATAAAATTTGAATTATGGTTTATGGTGAATAGTAAATCATTTACAGTTAAAAGAAAAATTTTAAAAATATGCTTAAAAAAATTTGAAACTAGAACATCTTAGTATTAAAATAATCTAAGGAATATGAAAATCATGTGACTTGAAATAAATTAATTTAAATGAATATTTATGAGAAAATATGGTAAAAATTATCTATAAAGAGCAAATATAGCCATTGGATCAAATAGTAGCATAAAAAATCATGGCCATCCAAGTGTATTAGGGATTAATTGAGGTGGAAATGGTTAAATGATATTTTATGGGAAATTAAACATGGAATAAATCCCGCCATCCTTATGTAAATGGCTCTTTTTAATGCTAACCATCCATTCTCCAAATAAATACATGAATAGTAATAAAATATTCATTAATTTTCAGCCAACATATCCCTCTCTTCTCCCTCTTCATGTTTGAATTTAACCCTTAGCCTCTCCACCATTTTTACACCTTAACTTTTACCTTATAATTTCCAAAATTTATTATTAAAAGGATGCTCTTTCTAGCCTCGTATCTTTGCCATATTAAATTGCATGGGAATAGATAAGAATTAGAGGAAGATTGGAAAAGAAAAATATGATTTATAACTCAAATACATGTAAGTATATTACTTCATAAATTGGTTAACTCTATAGGTTATTTAAAATATATTAGTGAGCAGTTGAATAAGTGATTAAGAATATGTTTGATTAATGTGGTTTTAAAGGAATTTTTCATGAGGAAGATGGTTATAGAGTTAATGGAATTTGAAGGATGGATGATGGAATTATTAAAGTTAAGATGAAGGTTAAATGGAGTTAAAGATAATATGAGGCATATGTATAATACCATGAGATTTATATGTATTTGCTTATGTGATTTAGTGTTTTATCTATGATTATGGAATCCAGTGAACCTTTACATGTTACATGAAATTTGTGACATGGAAATGTTATTAGGTTCTAAAGGAAGTAGTAGAGTGAAGAAAATAATGAAAATGAAGTCTAAACTAAGGTAAACTATGCTAAGTTGTTTGGCACACCTGTGGATTTTAGGTGATAATAATGAGCATTCTTATAATAATTGGCTTGATTGTAGTTTAAAATTTAAAGATATGTCAGTAGAATCAAAAGTGGAGTAAAAATGGCTATTATCTTAAATAAGATTGAAAATGTTACTTGAAAAATAATGAAATACTTTTATGATGTAGTTATACATATATGTGTAATAGGCATAATTGAAAATATAAGTATGAAATAATGTTGTATAAGGTTATATGTTGATTTAATAATTAGTGAAACTTTGTAAAATCCATAGAAATATATGTATATAAAAACACAAATGAAACTAAGAAAAGCAATATGGAAAATATGATGGAATATGAGTGCATTATTAAAAATAAGAGATTAATTATATAAGTAAGAAAATAATGTAATATACAAAACAAGAAGCAAAATTTAGATTTAATTGCTATAAAAATAGCTAATGGGATTATTTTAAAAATAGTTAATAAGAGTAAAGGAATGCATGGAAAATTAGTAAGTTAAATAAGAGAAAATAATATTAGAAGATTATAAACATTTGGAATTAATTATGAAATTAATTAATATGGATTTCAATCCTTTGATGAGTTAGAGACAACAAAAAATTTAATTATATGTGTAAAATTAAGTAAATGTATTTAAATAAAATAAATTAAATATATGGGAATAAAAGAAAATATAAGACATATATGTATATGTGAATAAAAAGGAATTTTCATGATAATTGTAATATTAAAGAAGAGAAATTAAATAAATTAAATACATTATATTTAGGAATTTGGAGTGAATATAATATAAATGAAATTGTTTAATAAGAATTATAGTAAATTTAATTTTAAGGGATTAGGTAATGAATAAAAAAGAGAAATATGA
>CANXYI012187866.1:0-11250 GCA_948208565.1 Hura crepitans | reverse complement strand
CTTATATCACTAAATTATCCTCGCTACTCTTCATCCCTCACTTATGCCTTCTTGTACCTCTTGTGATCTCATTACATTTGAATACTTCCTTATTCTAATAATTCTTTTGCAATATTACTTTTCCATTCTTATATAAATTATTGATCGATTGATCCTTTCACCTAATTGATTCATGACAACATACATATATATACTTCTACTTCCCATCCTACGTGTCCCATCCCCATACCTCTTCTTTTACCCTCATTTTAAAATTTGAGAAAACCTCTGTAAAATCTGAACTCTAGAGATGTCCATTTATCAGCTTTGCATTTTTAACACATGAGCATTCTAAAACATTACCTTACCTCCTCTTATCAATTATATAAGAGTTATCTCAAGTATCACTTTTCTTGCATACATATATATCTCTAATGGCATGTGCATCTTCCTAACATTTATCCTAGAACTATTGACATGCTTTAATACAACTATATAAGACCTGTCTTACCTAATCCCTCTTGAGAGGTAGGATAGGGAGATGTTACTTGGTACACTACTAGCATAAGCTCATAGTCCAGTAGTATAATGGCTTTCTAGGGGCCTACAAAAAATTTTCCACTTGTAAGGAAATACTTCAAATACAATCAACCATCATTAAATAAATCATGGCACATCAAACAAACATGACATAGAGTCTATCACCTTTATAAAGACTTAAGGACACAATTAATCCTTCTAGACCTAGTGGAGTGGTTTAATAAGGTCTAAGAGATCATCTATGTTTAAAAGAATAACATTTACATATAGTGGAATATCTTACCTAAAGGGAATTTTTTTTGAATTAATAAATCAAGCTTCATACCTAACCATATAGAGCAACATATTGTAAAGAGTCGATACTATGTTGATCGATGCCTATCTAACTTACTCACTAGTATGTACATGCCATTAGATTACATAGTAACATATACTTGAAATACATCAGAGCTTGGTAGTGATACTTGAGTTTTAGGTGACACTAGTGGAAATATGAGCATCCTTAGTTGAATCCTAATCTTATACTTTTCTTTCATGAGGGAAGGAAAATCTTCACTAGTTTGGAATAGTTTAATGGTATCCTAGCTTTTCCTAAATTTCATAACAAAAAAGGAAACAATTTTTAAAGAGGGTAGGTAGAAATCTAAGAAGGAAATTTCTTACGCTCACCTGGCTTGAATTATGGCATGAGAAAAACTTACTAGGTTATACTATTTATGTCAACACACTAACAATAACATGTTAAGCTTGTCATGTTTATTATTCACATTATTTTGTTTAATAATGACCTCTATTGTAACTACTTTTTACTTGTCTGTACTAAATTATGATTAACATACACATTTTTTGCATCTTTTAATAACAACTATGTAAAATTCATCAATGTTTGTGTGTCCAACATTTTTAATAATTATTAGGATAGTTTCTATATTATTGTTTCATATGCACCTAACCAGCTATATAGCAAGTTATAAATTTTCTCATGCATTTAATTCTTATGGTATGCTAATTAAATTGTAATCTATAGCTAAAAATGGTTTTCTTCCCATATCTAGAGTGCTTGAGATATTATTACTGATTGCTATAACATGATTCAAATTATATTTGTAATTCTTACTATATCAAGTAAACAGACTTGCCTTTGCATATAACAAATCTAAAATTTAAATGCAACTTTAACATACCTATTCTAGTTATAAGATAGGTTATATCTTCAATTAACTACTCTGTTACTAGTATTAAACCTTCATAGCATGGTTAACTATACATGTTATGCCATAAACTAGTTAATTGTGTTACAATGCTAATATCTTATTCTCACATACATAAGAACACTTGTTATAATATTTGAGCTTATCCTATTAAACAAAGTCCATGCATAGTTACATAATTTCTTAGGTTCCATGCTACATATTGCGACATAAAATTAAATATAACTATCATGGTAAGCAAATCATGCTGACGAGTGTGTTACCTTTTAATTTTATTTCTAATCATCTGAAAAGAGAGCCATAGATAATATATAGACTAAACTCCTACTGAGAGAGGATAGATGGGAAAGCTAAAGGTGTGACTGTGACACCCTAAACTAGATTCTCGAAGACACCAGATAGCTAAGGCACTTCTCATAAGGTCACCTATCCTGAAATTTTTTGAGACTCGTATTCTCTTATCACTTATAGATTATTTATTATCTGGATAGATATTGCCTAGATTCTCATCTATCACTTACACATTATTGTTCTAGGTACATTGTAAAATTAAACTGACAGCCATTATAGATTTTATAAAGGTTTGGGCAACACAACGGCTACCCGGGTAACATTCTGAAAATTTTCACCTATGAAAAACACTTCAAAAAATCTCAATTACATCATCTATTACTCTCTGGACCCTTCTGGTCCTCCATTATCATCAATTATATCATCAACAAACATACAAACTTCACACAAGCCTTAGGCCAAAAAACATTAGAATAAAAAAGAAATTAAATATTCAGATAAAAGGCCCTATTTATACATCATTGTTTTCCTTTATAATCACAAACACTAACAACTTCTAAGCTAGCTAGACCAATAACCTATAGTATTTGCATGAGTGCCTACTAATACCATTAAAAGTATAAAGTCTTATACCCTTCAATGCCTTTGCTGCTACACTACACAAAACTCAAGGCTGGACTACTACTTACTACACTTGCACACCAAACACTAGTACGCTGAGTACAAAACTCAATAGTGACTTTAATATAATAAAAATATGTGAATGCGAGTATACATATGAATCAAACATGCCATGGATGCAAGAATGCAATATATAATAGCCATGTTCCAAAATAATATTATTTTATTAATTAGTCTTATAATTTAGTTATTTACACTTATGTCACTCTCGTATTGTCATTAATTTCAGTGTTACTATTAGCTGTCATCAAGTGAAAGATTTAGTTTATTAAGTAGGTCTGACTAGATAGACTACACTATCAAACATTATTCCAAGAGGGAATTGAAACTATTCAATGGCCCTAAATTCTAGACCTCGAGCTCTATACTAGCCATAGTGCAGTGGCCCATCTTATGGACCTCAACAACTGCACTAGCCTGGCCTGATGAACAGACAATAATATTAATAATATAGTGCAGTGGCCTATCTTATGGACCCTAACCACTGTACCTGCTTAGTCTGATAGATAGATAAATATCATCATTATAACATGGTGCAATGGCCTATCTTGTGGGCTCTAACCATTGCACTGGACTAGCTTGATAAACAGACAATTATCTAGTAGTTACAAATACTTAGTTAAATGATCAACTCATCTAATAGGTGTCTAGCTAATAGGCCATCTATCTGTAATTTGTATTTATTTTCTTACTGACCATTATCTTAAACTATTATCAATAGATAGACAGACAGTTATTATTTATTTGCCACAGTAAAATTTTATTCAAATAGTTATAGGTCTATATTTATTCCTACTAGACAGTTTTGGATCATTTACGAAAGATAGTTTTAGGCCTTTTTACTTAGGCATTTACAAGTTAATTTTTTTGCTCATTTTATGTCATTATCCAAGTCCATTTATAGGTCTATTATCAATCCCAATTATGTGCCATTCTCATATGTACACTTTACGGAATGGTTATGGGTCACTTTCCATTTTCAATAAACTATTATAGGCCATATGCCATTATCATTGGGCACTATTTCATGCCATTCCATGTCATGTATCACATGTTTATTATGTCATGCCATTTATACACATCACACATCATGAAATACCATACTTACCATACCTACTATGGCATATATACCTCTCGGCCATTGCTTGCCAATAATCATACACATGCATTTTTCATATCACGTCACACATATATGTCATATACCATAATTCTAGCATACACACACATGCATACATAATATACCATGCATGGCATGCCATGATACACCACACACATGCCTTGGCCATCCCATGTTCACACACATACATGCATTTTCTCATCAAACTCACCATATACATGTCTATTTCCATGCCAACCATACTATTTCCCATTATATACATACATACCACACACATTACTCATATGCCAAGGTACCTCAATAAACCTCTCAGCCATACCTAATACTATCCATATTCATGCATATTCTTATCATGTATATAGACCTATTATTCATTCCCATGTCATACACATCATATGTCATAATATCCACCATATATACATGTCATATCAACCATCGCCAATCCATATCTCTTAGGAAAAATGAGATTATAGCCTTACATCCATTTTATTCACCAATTCAACATACAAACTATCAAAATCATACATAACCAACATCAAATTAGGCTTTCATCAATAATGCCCATAAAATACATGTTCCAATTAGAACTTCCATAGGCTTGTATAAGGCCATTCACATTCAAAGTCAACATGGAATGCTTTTATTCAATCAAATTCACATACCTATAAACACTTTAAGGCTTCTTCCACACTTTAATAGCTAATTACTTGGTTGAATATCATTCCCTCTATGGCCTACATATATACCCATCTAGCTCATAAAATTCATGAGAAATCTTACAAGCCTCAAATTGAAAATCTAAAAGCATAGATACTCTTAGAATAATGAAATCCCTCTAGAAATAAAATAAGAAAATGAAAAAACACACTTGCACCAAGATTTGAAATTCTTGCCATCCTTTATGCGCACTAGGCCTTTGGTGAATTTTCTTGGCTTTTTATGATAGCCTATGGTGTCCCAAGCAATCAAGAATTAATTTATAACTAATTAATGTGATTTTTTATGGAATTATTGGTGGGAATAAAGCCTGAATTGAAGCAAAAAAATGGAGGATTCAAGAGGGAGATGGCATCAACCAACTTAGGGAAAAAAGTGAGGGAGAAAGTGAGGTGGAAGGTGAGGTGTCACTTGATGGCCCTCTTACTTAGCACCCAATAGTTATAGTTCGGTTAGGGTGGTTTGGCTGGTGACATATGTGACCCAATCACCCCAAAAAATCTCAATTTTTAGTTGTAACTTTTGATAATTTTTAAAATTCATTAGGACCTACAAAAATCATTATGTCAATTCCAAAAATCCTCTATTGGGCTTATTTATAGGCCCATAAAATTTCACACTGAAATTCTATAGGCAAGTTTGTTCACTAATTCCTCAAAAAAATCCCAAAATTGCAAAAAATTTCAAAAATTTACTATATGACATCAAAAAATTAAAATTCTTTCACTAATGGCCTCAATGGAATTTTTAACCTTCAGGGCCTGGTAATTTTAGGTATGTCTGGGAACGTCCTAGGTCATTTTGGCCTAAGTCCATTTAAGCTTACAACTTACAATAATTCAACCTAAAATAATTTATTAGCTCTACTATATTTTTAAATTAAGTCTTTTTCATCATTTTATGGCCAGTCAAAGTTCTATGACTAGTACACCCCTTTTTGGGCCCTGTAGAGGTGATCTAGCACTTCGAGCACCCTTTTTAAGTCTCAGGGGTACTATTCACATAGCCTCAACTTACAGGTGTCACAATTCTTCCCCTCTTAAAAAATTTCATCCTCAAAATTTCCTAGTGTAAACAAGCCTGGGTACTGAGCCTTCATTTGCTCTTCAGCTTCCCACATTGTCTCTTCTGTGTTGTGATGTTTTTATAACACTTTAACTAGTGGTATAGTTTTATTCCTCTATTGCTTGACTTCCTTGGCTAGGATCTGTACTAGCTCTTCTTTATAGCTCAAATTTGGTTGGACTTCAATGTCCTCTACTGAGATCACATGTGAAGGATCTAATATGTACCATTTGAACATTGAAATAGGGAACACATCATGGATCTCTTGTAACTCAGCTGGCAAAACTAGCTTTTATGCCAATAGTCCTACCTTTTTTGTGATTTCATAGAGACCAATAAATATAGGGCTAAGCATCCGCTTATTACCAAACCTGAGTACCTTTTTCCATTATAATACTTTTAGAAACACCTTTTCACCCACCTCATATTCAATATCCCTCATTTTTAAGTCAGCATAAGACTTCTGCCAAATAGTGGCAGCCTTTAATCATTCTCTAATAAGCTTAATTCTATTCTCTATATCTCTGATTAAATCAATACCCAAAATCTTGCTTTCACCAACTTTACTCCAAAAAAGAGGAGTTTTACACCTTTTTCTATACAGTGCCTCGTAACGTGTTATGCCCAAACTAGCTTGATAACTATTATTTTATGTAAATTTAGCTAAAGAAAATTACTATTCCCAGTTACCTTTAAACTCAATAACATAGCTACATAGCATATCCTCTAACACTTGTACAAACCATTCTGACTGTCTGTCTATTTGAGGGTGGAAAGTTGTACTATAGGTTAATCTTGTACCTAAAGCTTCATATAACTTCTTCTAAAATTGAGAAGTGAACTTAGGGTCTCTACCATAAATAATAGCCACTGGTACCTTATGAAGTCTCACAATCTCATCTATATACAGTTTTTCCAATTTCTCCAAGGAATAGTCTATTCTAATAGGGATGAAATGTGCTATCTTGGTAAGTCTATCTTTAATTACCCATATAGCATCACATTTACCTTTGGTCATAGGAAGTCTTATTATAAAATCAATTGTAACCTTTTCCCACTTCTATTTTGGTATTCCTATAAGATACCACAATCTAGAAAGAACTTGATATTTAGATTTTACCCGCTGACATGTTAGAAATTAAGCCACATATTCTATTACATCCTTCTTTATCCCTAACACCCTATAATGGGTTTTCAAGTCCAAATGCATCTTCATATTACCTAGGTGCATAAAATAAAGAGTTTTATGTGCCACCTTCCATATCTATAACCTCAAGTCTTCTATACTAGGTACACACAACCTACCATGGTAATATAGATATCCATATTCACTCAGTTCAAATCCTATTGCATTCCCCTCTTTGACTTTATTTACAATCTATATCAATTGTTCATCACATGTCTTAGCCTTCTTCACCTACTGTTTGAATTCAAGTTTAATCTATAATTCTACTAGGATGGCATCTTCCTCTATATACCTTAGTCTAACATTCATGTCTCTCAATGTCACTATAAACTTTTTGCTCAATGCGTATGTGATAACATTAGCCTTTCTTAGGTGGTAATTTATCAAACAATCATAATCTTTTATGAATTCTTGCCACCTTCATTGTCTCATGTTTAACTCTTTCTAGGAGAGGAGGTATTTCAAACTCTTATGATCAGTGTAAAGATAACATTTCTCACTATGCAGGTAATGCCTTTAGATTCTTAGTACAAAACAAGGGCAGTTAACTCTAGATCATAAGTAAGGTAGTTCTTCTCATGTGGCTTTAGCTACCTCAAAGCATAAGCTACCACATTTCCTACTTGCATCAACACACAACCCAGTCCATTGAGTGAAGCATCATTATGCACAAAAAAATCCTTTCCTGATTCAGGTGGAATCAAGATAGGAGCTTTCATCAGCATCTTCATTAACTTATCAAAACTTTCTTAACATTTTGCATCCCATTCAAATTTCACATTCTTTCTAATTAACCACATCATAAGTGTTGCAATCATGGAAAACCCTTTCACAAACCTTCTATAATATCCAAATAATCCTAGGAAACTCCCTATTTCTATCACATTCCTTAGAGGTTCCCATTTTAAAACTACTTTCACCTTACTAGGGTCGACCCTAATGCCTTCTGCTAACACTATATGGCCTAGAAAAGCCATTTCATTCAATTAGAATTCACACTTACTCAACTTGCCATATAAGTGTTTCTCTCTCAGAGTCTGTAGCTCACTTTAAGATGTTGTTCATATTCTTCTCTAGTCTTAGAGTACACTAGAATGTCATCAATGAATACTACCACAAACTAATCTAAGTATGGTTAAAACACCTTGTTCATTTGGTCCATAAAAGCTACTAGGGCATTAATGAGTCTAAATGTATTACTACAAACACATAATGCCTATATCTAATATTGAAAGTAGTTTTAGGAATATCAACCTCTTTACTCAGTTGATGATATCTTAACCTCAAATTTATCTTGGAAAAGACACTTGTACCTCGAAGCTGGTTAAAAAGTTCATCAGTTATGGGTAGAGGGCATTTGTTCTTTATTGTAACTTTATTTAACTATTTATAATCAATACACAATTAGATCAACCCATCTTTCTTCTTCGCAAACAACATAGGTGCTCCCTTAGGGTGAAGTATGGGGTCTAATAAAACCCTTTACCTAACAAGTCTTGCAACTACACCTTCAGTTCCTCCAATTCAATAGATGCCATTGTGTAAGGAGTAATTGATATGAGAGAGGTACCAAGACACTGTAATGCCCGTGCGTTGAGGCTCTATGAATAGTGCCACTAGGTTTGATAAGTGTGCTTAAGGTGTTGACTCACTTGCACGTAAATTGAGGTAGCAAAACTGGTAATGAATCTTTAAGGGGCTTTAAATTGATGAAAAAGGAAAAATTTTAAAATTTTATAGAGTTAATAATTCATTTCGGGCTGTAAACTATTGATCTATGTATATAAATTTTTCGAGCTAGGAATGACTCGGGATGTGTCTGGACAGACTCGAAAATATTGTACCCTAAAGCTTAAAAATACCACTGAGTGTATTGGTGAAAGAATTTTTGAATTCTAAGGTTGTTTGCAAATTCTCATAATTTTCTAAGTTGGCACATAAATCGACGTAGTCTAAAATATGTCTTATTGATGGAATTTGGCTGCAAAAATTTTCAAGCAGGTAAAGGGATTAAAATGGGAATTTTAAAATAAATGTTGTAATTTTTCAAGGCCTATGCAAATTTTGGTGAATTTCTAAAGTCCTACCAAAAATTAAGCCGTTTTGAGATGCTGTAAGAGGTTGCAGGACCCACCTGTACCATACCAGCTAGCTTAAGGCCTATTCCAAGTGGCAAAGTAATATGACAAGTGGACAATTCCACTAAATAAAAGAAGATAAAATTTCTTCCCTTTGCTATCTATAATCAATACCATCCAAGGGAAGGGAGAGCATTTTTATCTCTTTTCTGGATTCATTTCTACCATTTATTTATCTACGAATTCAATTTGAGATGTTAAGAGATTAGAGGAAGAAGAAACATAGAAAAAGGAGTCTATAAGAGTCAAATGAAATTTCTCAAAGTTTCTTGGACAGAAATTGTCTAATAAGGGTGTTTGAGGTGAGTTCTTTGTCTTTCCTTGGGTTTTCTAGAGATTTCTTAGTTGGAAATGGGTATTTAGGGGTGCCTAACATCTATAGGATGTGTGTGAATTGCATTTGAGGTCAATTAAAAAAGAGAAAAGCTTGAAATAGGTGATGAAAAGCTTATATGGTGAGCTGCAATTAAAGTGTTGGCAAGCTTCAAGTGATTCTCCTTAGCAACTAAGTGAATTCTAGCATTTCTTTCATGCCTTTTAACATTTAAGGGGGCTAAAAATGGTGAATCCTGTTTCTATTAGTTGATAAGTGAATGAAAGGCTTGGGGTATGGAAATGGTCGAGGGCTTTATCATGGTATATTAGTGTTAAACTTGCTTGATCTTGTGTTGGGAAATGATTTTTGTTGTTTATGGTATTTGAATATAAGTGGTATATGTATAGCTATTTGATTTGGTATGTGATTAAGCATGGTGCATAAATGATTAAGTTAGATTAGGGTGTATACTAGACCTAATTCATGTATAATAATAACTTGGCATGTATTTAGCTTGATCAAAGTGTATGTGAATTAGATTTAAGCATTGGCTGAGGCATATGTTTTAGGTAATTTAATTAGATTAACATGGAAATGGACTTATGTTATATGAAAGGATGGTTTAGCATGAGATAAGATTGGTTAGTGCATGAAGACATGAAAAACTAGTTATGGCCGAGGCTTATGACATGTATGAATTATCTTAGTTGGCATAGAATTGTGCATGTATGTGTATGTATATGTTTAGGCTATGGATAAAAGGTGGAATGTGTGGTAAACACCATGAAAATGCATAATCTAGGGTAATGGATAGCTACACTTGAGAGCTAAGTAAATTGTAATGGCATGAAAGAATTAACAACATATATGCAATGAGAATATACAATAAAGCTGAGTAAATAAATCTTTTGGTGTCATAATTGGCTAAGCATGATTGAATAAATATACAAGATGTGGATGGGATAAAATGAATGTTTGATATGTGTATTGAAAAGGAAAGTAAAGTCCTAGAAAATGAACTTGAACACTTAAAATAAGGCTAGAACTTGACAAAGAAAAGTAACTTGAAATTGCTTTGGAATGTGCCTTTAAGGGTTATAACTTGTGAGGAAACAATGTGCCTATAATATGTCCCTTTGAGGGCTATTAATTGTAATTGAATATAATTGCAATAATGCCTAGTGTTTGGCCTTCTACATGGCCTAGTATATATTGGCTTTAGGTATATGGCATGTATGAAATTATTAGTGAAAACTGCACTTAAAAAGGCTAAGAAATGAACCCAAAAAGGGCTATTGAAACTTGATGTAATGACCTATAACATTCCAATTTAACCATTACCTAAATAAAAAAATAGCACTAGATAGTGAATGGCAGTTATATGAGAAATAACTATGGAATAAAATAATATACCTTAGTTATTAACAATTACAGTACTTGAATATAACATCGAAAATTTACCCTGTACAGCCTAATTATGGCCATACTAGATCGGGTTAAAATTGAACTGTGAACTAAAATTCTTAACTTGTTGTTTTTCACTTCTAAATATTATAAAAAGTTAATTTTGAAGGAATAAACATAAATTGAGTTGCATGGCCCATTAGTTAGACACCCACTAAATAGGTTGACTGATCAACTTAGGGATTTTAGTAGATGTTACATTGTCTGATTTTTAGGCATGGCCCGTACAACATCCTAGGTCCAGTTTGGGCCATTGTACTAGTCTATTAGATAGACAGTCATGTGCCTTTGCACACTTAATGCCATTAACTTGATTTTGCTAGTGCAGACTCATAGGTCTCGGAGGGCCACTACACTAGTCAATTAAAAAGACTAGTCTGCTAGGCAGACCAGTCTATGACATTCTTAATCTTTAAACCCATTCACCTCATTTTGCCGGTGTAGTAAAATATGTCTTGGAGTGCCACTACACTAGTCGGTTAAACTGACCAGTCCACTAGGCAAACTAGTTTGTGACATCCTTGCTCTTCAAATAGTGTCAGTAC